>JAQZBX010059601.1:0-17483 GCA_029593785.1 Cabassous unicinctus
GGGGGCTCTATCCACTGAGCCACACCCGCTTCCCAACTTTTTTGTTTAAACTCAAGCTTGACTGTGGTTTCAGTCACTTGTAAGTAAAAAAAAAATCCTCATACATGAGGAATATAAATAAACAGGTTTGTCTTTCAAGAGAGTAATGGCAAAATCTGAAACAAATTCTGGGGGGAGAAATAAATCACAAAATGTTGGCTAGTGGTTTTGTTTCTAGATATGAAGGACACCCAGAGGTCTTTCAGTAAAAGGAAATCTAGAAGGGCTGCTGAATTTCTTACCTTGGCTGCTGTAGGTTGCGGTATGACTTTTAGTGATTGACCCTGGGCATTTGCACCTGGATCGTGGGGCCATATAGTCAGCAGTCCATTAGCACAGCCACTGGAAAGCAGCTGGCCATCTGGTGACCACTTCAGAGCACACACAGCTTGCTGGTGGTGAAGTGTTCCCACATGATGCTGGGCCACCCGAACATCGTGATGATACACACGCCCCAGTCTCGATCCACTGCACAGGAGGTAAAGGGGCAGGTTTACCTAACAGGAAAATGTAGCCAAAATATTTATTACTACCTAAGCATTTGAGGATATTGCAGGAAACATAGTTTCACTGCAAAACTAATTAAAAACTCCTTATGATAGATTCAAATCACAGGTTGAAATTCCTTGGGTTCAAAAGAATGGAGTATTCTACCCAGATGATTCTTTTCACAAGTTAAAAAGATTTGTCTGACAGAGTTGCAAGTCTGGAGTCAAGAAGATATCCTTTGGTAGATATCTCTAATGGCTTTAATATGACGTAGGTAGCCATGAAAACGGTAAATGTAGAAGACCACCAGATTTTTACAGTATTAGTTTGTGTACCGGAGTTAGAAAATATTACTTTTCTGGAATTCATACCATTTCATATTATCTCAATGAAATGATTCTGATAAATATTTATAGTAAAATGTTAGATATAGAAATGTATGCTTTCCTTCTAACAGATTAATTCTTATTAATCTATGGATTGACTATGGAATTTACTAACGCTACTAATAAGTAAAAAGTGTATAAAAGTATCTGAATGCCAGAGCAAATTGCAATATGATTCAATATCGTTGGATAATATATCTTTCTACCTGACTCTCAGTGATTTGGATCCATACAGTGATAAGCATCATAGCACCCTTTAAAAGATAATGAACTCTATCTGCACTAATTTAACTTTCTCCAAGGAACAAGTAAGTAACTTCCTAAAATTAAGATATTTCTGAAATTTCTCAAAGTGCAGTATCATAGTTTTTTAAAATTACTTAGGCACAACACTGAAGAACCTTCTGATTAACAATATGGGCTCTAAAGCCAGACCACTTGGGTTCAACTCCTGACTCTACCCCTTACTAACCATGTGACTTCAGGCTAGTGTCTCAGTTTACTCATCTGGGGGAAAAAAATAGGGGCTAAGAAACTATCTTATAGAGTTCTTACCAGATTAAAATGAGATCATGCACATAAAGAGAATAGCACAGTGCCTGGCACAGAATAGTCCAAAAAAGTTAGCTATTATCAGTGTAAGAAAGGGCCTGTTCTTATTCCTCATGGATAATGAAGCTAAACTTCAGCAATCCAGACTGGGAAAGGAACTCATGTAAAGAGTTGACTGGACTGCAACAACTTCTCAGGGTGAATACTGAGGCCTTTATAAGGCTTCCTGCTGAAGTGGCTTTAAGTTTAGCCTACAATCACAATGTATTAAAATCAAAATCTTACATCTGAGCTACTTAAACAAATTGTAAAAGGTTTCAGAATTTATCTAACTTAAATCTACCTCAAGAAATACTGTATAAAAATGAATGACTATTATTAAAAGCAACATATATTTAGGCCAGTTTGTAGGATCATAGGGACAGTCACAACTTTTCTGGGACCCTGTTTCCTCTTTGAAAAGAAGCAAACTAAATCCGTGGTTCTCAAAGTGTGGTCCCCAACCAGCAGGATCAGCAGCACTTGGGAATTAGAAACACAAAATGCTCAGGTCCCACCCCAGACCTACAGAATCAGAATTTCCAGTAGGGGCTGGGGAGAGGGCAGCAGTCTGTGTTTTAAGGTGCCCTCCTCCAGGTGATTCTGATGCTCACTCAAGTTTGGGAATCACTGAACTGGATAACTCAAGAGGTTCCTTCCAACTCTAACCTCTGTGATACTTGAATTGGAAATGTGCCTCAGAAAACATAATATAGTCCAAAGTTTTGATACTGATAGCAATAAACACTTGATTTCAGCAAAACAGCCTTCTGGAGAGTATTACTTTGTACAGAGAAATCTTGCTTGAAGCGAGTTTCACATTTTATCTGAACAATTCAACAAATCCCCAGCCTCCCCTTCCGATACTAGCACATGCAGAAAGCACATAGCCCTTCATGCTACGTGTGGCCAGTGGACACTTATATCACCAGAAGATCTGAATACCTGAGAGGGTAGATCATAGCTGATAGAAAGTCTAAAGTCCTGTTCTGTTTCATTTTTGTTTGGCTTTGGCTTTAATATCATTGTTCTGTTCACTCAGCCCAATAATCAGTCGGTGATACAAGCATAACCGGCTCCAACAAGATGCTTCTTACCTGCTGAGGACATAGTTATTCCAGCTCAGAGCCCCAACCACTGACAAATGACCAAGCATATTTCTCAGCTGCTTTTTAGCTGTCACATCCCATAACTGAAAAAAAAATGAACAAGCAGTGTTATGTAGCATTGGCATTTTCACAGCCCATTTTCTTCTCAAAGGCATGATAACCACTTAATGTTGCTACTGCCAGTCCTTAAACTATGTGAAAACTCAGCCCCTTTAACCGTAGCCAGCAGTTCTCAGCACTAGCCGTATATTAGAATCACCTGGGGAATGTCTAAAACTATATGGATGCCAGATAATCTGATTCAATTGGAGGGGGTAAAACCCAGAGAAATAGTATTTATTTTAAAGATCACCAGGTGATTCCAATGTGCACTAAGGGTTGAGAATCATTATCACATCTCCAGCACCTTCTAAAATGTGGGAATTCCAAACTTGGAAATCCACCTAAGGTTAACAACAAACATAAATGATTTGGATACCTAAATGCACCCTAGAGTCAGGAATTTCATGTACTCCTAAGAGACTCCTTTCATGCTGGGTGGAGATGATTTTCTGACCGGTATGAGGAATGGCAACTTTTGTGTAAGAAGAAGTCATGACACAGCCTTCATGGATGGCAACCAACATGACTGAAGAAGCAGGAGCAGTGAAAGCCATCTGCGGCCCTTCAAAATCATCTAACAGGTGGGCCGTATTGTTTACATTATTGCTAAGCAACAATAATGATAACACTGAGACCTCAGAAACTAGATAAATTGATGGAAACTTGGTAAATACCCATCTCAGAGAGGCTATTAGAGAAAAAAAAAAAAAAACTCATTCTATATAACTCCACTCCTGATCACGGCTTCAGGCAAGAAAGGAGAAGAGAAGGTTATTTTTCCTCTCTCCAAAGTTCCAAAGTTGGGGGTTCTACAAGCCCAACTCTAGTTTGAAAGCAAAGACAAAAATAAAGAGAATAAAAAAGAAAAAATGTAATAAATATGACAAAGAAAAAAGATTGGGGGGCTACACAGAGTATCCTTAAGTTCTCATTAAATGCCATTCAAAAAAAAAAAAATACTGTATCCTCTCACTCCCCATAGCTTCAAGTGCCACACCTAACCTAATTTCTCTATTTTATATTAAAATGTTACTAAACATCACTTTTAGTCATCCAGTAATTACACAGAGTACATTATGAGGAAAGAAAACCATCTAGTACTTGCACTTCTCCTTCACTGGTGCCAACTGCCAAGCAGGTTCCCTCTTTTATCCAGGACACAGAAGATATATAGTTGCAAGTGAGACTTAAGTCTATATTGTCAATCCAATTGTGTTTTCCCCCATTCCAGAGGTATACAGCAGATCCAAGGGCTATAGCAACAAGATCTTGAAAATTCCAGTCTAGGATATTCAGATCTATAAGAAAAGCCAAAAAAAAATTTTTTTTTTCAAATCAATAGTTTATTTATAGGTTAAGGGAGAAGGATTAATATCTTCCCCATAGTCAGTTAGAAAATAGAATTATGGATCCAAGCAGATTATTAGAAGTTTAAAAACAAAAACTGGAATAGAATCTCCTATCAGTATTCCCAGATTAATAAGCAATAATGTTTATCATTTATGCCCAAATATACTTATTAGAGGCATTCAGAGAACTTGGCAGCTTCATCTACCATATTTTAGTTTACATGAACTTCACCTAACAGATCACTTAAAATCAAGAACAAATAATTCTAATGGACACATCTCTAGGCCTAACATCCATTCAAGAAGTATCACCTCATTCCTCACCAAAAACACCATCCAACTAAACTATATCTGGAAGAGGTGAACACTGACTTATTTATGATACCTAGAGGTTCTCAGCAGTGTTTTCTAGCTTATACTATAAGAACTCTTTGACAGCTAGGAGAACTCATATTTGTAAGGCTACTTATTAAAATGTAGCCTTACCTTACTTCTTCTAAGACAGAAACTCTTAACTGACACATCTCAGCACAAAACCATGAAGCATACCAGTTCCACCACAGTGGTGTAAGCCCCCTACAACCCGTTCCTCCCAGAGATGACAACTAGAAACTCTATCATACAAATATAAACAACAAATACTGGAGGGCTCTGGAAAGTAAACAAAAGCAGGGCAGGTAAATTGAAGAAAGGATTCAAACTTTTAAAAAGCAAGAATTTTAATGGAATGATGAGCTTGAAACCTAACTGGGGTGGATTCAAGAGACAATTGAAGGAGACAGAGAAACAATTGTGACTCTAGACATCTTTTGACAAGTTTTGCTGTCAGGGATAGGAAAGAAAAGGAGATCTGACTAGAAGTGGAAGTGGAAACAAAAAATTGTTTTGTTTTTTCATAATGGTGTTTTTAACATTTCTTGAAAATGTATCCTCCTTAGTTAGTCATGACAATAAATTCTCTTACAGAAGGAACAGTTAGAAAGAATAGGAGAACTGCCCATTAGTGGTTTTTCTTCTTGTTGTCCATTCCTCTGTGGCTAGTCCCCAGAGCCCAGGCATCTTTCCTCTGCTCCTCTTTCCCTCACCTAGAAAGCTCACGAACCTCCTGGCTTCAACTATGATCATCTAACCTATACTCTACTCTATCCTCTTTCACTACTACCAGTCTCATCTCTAATGGTTTGCCAGAAACTCTTTGATGCTACATCATCTCCTCAAAAGTAATATTCCAAGAACAGTCTTCCTTCCCCAAACCAACTCCAACTGCCAATCTCTCTTCCCAATGACACAACCATTCCCCTGCTTCAAAAACTTGAAATAATCTTGAATTCTTCCCTCCTGTCATGCATTTTTCCTCATGGGGAGAAAATAGTTCCTTACTCTTTGGTAGCTCTCTTCTACTAAGTGCATTCTGCATACCCTGAATTCCCCTTTGCTGTGTCTCCTAGTCAATAACTCCCACAACAAATTTGAAATTCTTACATGCCTTTGGAATTTCTCCATAATCTGCATCCACCTATTTACTAGTTCCCAATGTATCCTCTTCATTGCCATTAATTCTCATTAATTACCAGCATCCTGCCTTTGCTCATGCTTTTAACAACACCAGAGATGCTCTCTCTTCTCCCACCAATGCCTCCAAGTCCTACCCAACTTACAAGGCCCAGCTTGAGTCTGATTATCTCCATAGTCTTTCTGTACAACTCAAAGCTCACAGAGCTCCTTATAGTCCCTACAATTACACCCAAAATTCATGATTTATTTTCTACCTTGGCATGTTTGTAGCTGTTCCACGTGGGTAGTCCTGTCTCCCCAACTAGATGATAAACTCTGTACCAGCAGTTATTTCTTTTGTGTGCCTAGAATTCCTTACTGCAGTTCTAGGCACATAACAAGCAGACTTAATGTGGTTATTTGATGACATTTACTCATGCTTAAACATAAGAATAGACCACCATTAGTACAGTATATTCTAATACAATTAAGCAACAACACCCATTTCTGAACATGAAAATTGCACAAAGAAAACCAAGTATATTAATCATATTTGAATGTTACACCATTTGGATATAAAACACAAAAGGCCATCCAGTTCTTCTAGAATCAGATTTCAAGTTTATGCCAGAGTACAGAATACCTTTCATCATTCCATTTTTCAATTCACAATCTAAACAATAACTCACAGTAGTCATTTCGAAGGCCAGAAAGATGTATCTTCACCTCTGGGTGGAGTATGGAATAGTTTACGTCACTGAACCTCTTCAGATGGAAGGATTCGTCTCTGACTCCATCTCTGCAGCCTACAAGAAGCAAACTAAAAACAGTTCTATATATTTCTGCATTCCTGGAAACATAATGTTTTGTTCTTGCAGGTATAAAGAGATAATGGAGTGAAAAAGAAAGTGGTCATCATGATAAAGCTAAATTATGAAGAGCAATGGAAGAAAGGGAAAAGAAGGACTTCAATTATTTAAACAAGAATATTGAAAAATTATTCAATGGCATTTTTAATTAAAAAAAAACATGAGTGACAGATGTATATGATAGATCTTGAGGGGAGCATACGCAGATACTATATCATTCTCTGAATATTTATTGCATCATTTGTATGATATCAAAACCCAAGTGATTTTTGCATGTCTATATGTTTATCATGCCAACATTTACCTGGTAGACCTAAGCTCTACTCTGAGTCCTTGTCAGTAAGTATTGATTCATTGATTTTTACTCTTTCTCATACTGTCTGTGTACCAGAACATACAGAGTTACTATTTTGGCTAGTTTTAACCATGACCTTCTCAGGTCAGGGTTATATCTTGTGCTTAGTTTTAACTTCTCATCAAAAGACCCACTAACTGCAAACCACAGGCCACTGTCTTTTCATCTTCCAACCACTCCACCTGTGATTAAACTGAAAATAATGTGAACAACAGGAACTGAGCCTAGCCATGTGGCTTGTGGTATCTGATCAGAGAGCTTCTGATAAAAAGAAGAGGGCTTCACTATACTTTTTCAAGAAACCAGCTTATTACCCATCAATTCCTGCCTCTGTATTAGCTATGAAAACATCCAGTTGTGAGCAGAACTGCAGAGGCCAGAAATACTGAAAGTACTGATATTAAAGGATTACTAAAAGTAAAAAACCAACAAAAATGAACCAGCACCATTCCCAGTAGCTTTCAACTCTCTTTCAAGTGGTGATTTGACTGAAATGTTTGAATAGAAACATTCAAATAGTTTGGACTTCTGAATGAGCTCTTAGAAATAAGATGGTTCACAATTTCAAAACTGTTTCCCTTTCATAGATGTAGACTTTACATCCTTTCTTCCTTATGTTGGCCATTTACCAAGTTAGCACTAGAAGCTATCATTAGGGAAGGTAGCCTTAATGAAGTAAGAAGAATATTCCAGCCAGAATTCTTGCAGTGAAAATAGTCTAGGGTATCAGAATAATACAGGAACATTTTCTGTGTCTTGACAGGTATAGCAGTTTGATATTGGTTATGAATTCCAAAAAGGGAAATTGATGTGTTTGTAAACTGGGCATATTAGATTATATTGGATTCAGGGGTTTCACTTTTATTTGATTAAATAATGATTAAGGCTTTGACTGGGGCACATCAGTAGGAGGTTGAGCCCCTTTGGTGGGTGGGGACTCACAGAGAATGCACATCACAGAGAAGGGAGTTTGAAGTTTTGATCCTGGAGCCTGGGAAGTAAACACGTAGAGAAGCAGATATATGAGGAAGGAGAGAAGGCTCAGTTGGGCACAGCAGAGGCCCTGGGAAGAGAGACGAGCTGTTTTCCTGATAGTCTACAGCTGGCCTTGTGGAGAGAGCAGAGCAGCTGAGCCCAGAGAGAAACAAGCCCTGGGAAGAGAGGAACCCAGGAAGGCTGAACCGTGGTGGGCATCAGTGACCACCATGCTCCAAAACGTGGCAACTACTTTGGTGAGGGAAGTAATTTATGCTTTATGCCTTCTACCCCAAATAAATACCCTTTATAAAAGCCAACAGATTTCTGGTATTTTGCAACAGCACCCCTTCAGCTGACTAATACAGATACAAGGGTTCAGCCTCCCTCTTCCTCTCTTGGCTCCATGGTCCCAGCTTCTTCCAATATCAGCTGTAGGTTGGGATAAGTCTAGTCTCTCTCCCGGGGCTTGTTCCTCTCCAGGCTCAGCTGCTCTGTCCTCTCCACAAGGTAAGCTGTAGACTATCAACCGAATGGCTCATCTCTCTTCTTGGGCTCCAGGATCAAAACTCCAACCTCCCTTCTCTGCTGTAGGGTTTCTCTCTGAGTCCCTGCCCACCAACATCCTACTGATGTGGCCCAATCAAAGCCCTAATCATAATCTAATCACATAAAAGTGAAACCTCTAAATCCAATGTAATCTAATATGCCCAGAGGAACAGACCAGTTTACAAACATAATCCAATATCTATTTTTGGAATTCACAAACAATATCAAACTTCTACAGTATCCATGTGTTATTTGTACAATTTTTTAAAAGAAAATTTCTAAAACTATTTAAAAATGGAAAAATAGGAAGGGACATAAAAACAGAGGTATAATTTGGCATTGATGATTTCTCTCTCTTTGTCTACATTTACATCTTAGGCCTTCCCAAAGCACCCCATGGGCTTGCTCACCAGAACTCATGAGAGAGGGAAATATAACTGGCAAGTTGCCTTGATATTTGTGAAATAAACCACTATTCTCTCAACAAGTTTCTCATATAGAATTCAAGCTGCTCCTCAATTATTTTCCAATCATGATAACAATCTCATGAAGAACACAAAGACTTCCAAGATGGAAAGGGAAAGTAGGAAAGAGAACACGTGAGGCTCAAGGTAAAAGTGACTTTGGGAATATATGCAATATGTAAACAGAACCTTCTAGAAATTGCCACAGGCAATTATCTTTCCACTATATAACTGTAGATTTACCCACTGCAAATCTTGAAAGTCACAAGAGCTGCCTATTTTGAAAGTTTAGTGTTTTAGCAAATATGTGTAAGGCATGAAGAAATACTTAAAATACACAGCACCTGGTGAGATTTGTCCCACTGATCCACCTGCTGAAGATCAGTTACTTGGTTTATATAGGATGCATTTCATGCTTTAAATCCCTTTGAAACAATAACAGAGCCCTATACAGAATATTCCAATGTTCTCTCCATTAGTCTCCCTGCCTCCAACACCCTTCCCTTGAACTCTATCCTCAGCGCTGTCACTAGAGATCTATCTAAAATAGATGACACAGATTTGTACATCATGTTGAGGAATGGCCTCATAATGGCCTCCTATTCTAATATCACTAAAGTGACAGTAAATTACTTCTTTGCAGGCATGAAAACACAAGAACAAATAGTATGGGAGTGTTTGAAACAGAAGGAAAGAGATTATGACAATTTTCTGGAAAGAGGATGAAGGATTGAGAGTTGACCTGGAAGACCATAAGAAACCACCCCTAAAGTGCCTACTGAGGAGGATAGTGAAGAAAAGCGAGCTTATTTGTTTTGCAAAAACCCCACAAGGGGTCAGGGCTTGGAGGCACAGAGAAGGTTGAGAGTGAGGTGGGTTGACCAAAAGACTGTCAAGTTCATGGGCACACACAAACACATACACACCCTGCACAACCACATAAATGTGCACACACATATGTGCACATGACAGAAGAGAGCAGAGGCTTATTCCCTGGATGAATAAAAAATTACAGTCTCTTATTTCAAGAGGACCAGGCATTGTGGAGAAAGGATGATGTATGGGGCTAAAAACTGGACTAAGTGAAAATCTTTATACTGAATTTAGGTAGCCCACAGCCCTTTGCCCTAGCACTATTTTCAGAACACTACATATTTCAGGAAAGCTTTTACTCTAAAGGAGGGAAACAAAAAATGAATAGGGGGAAAGGAAAATAAAAGAGAGATAATGTGGATAAGAATACTGCTTAAAACCTATAAATATCACCAGAGAAATAAGAAAAGATATAACTATGAAGTATGAACAGAATGCTCTAAAAAGGGAACAGAATACAGATACTGCTCTTAAATAATTAAAACCAGGATAGAGCCAACATTTTAAAAATCTAACAGTAAGACTGGTTGACAAGGTTGAAGTATCTCTCAGAAAGTAAAAAATGACAAAATGAAATGTAAAGTAGAACAGAAAAGATATGAAAATTAGAGAATCAATCTTCAAGGACCAACACAATAGTTTCAGAAAGAGAGAGAAAAGAAAGGTGAATAAATTACTGTATTAGTCAGGGTTCTCTAGGGAAACAGAACCTATAGGAGATATCCGCAAAGAGTATGAAATTTTATAAAATTGTCTCACACAACCATGGGGATGCACAAGTCCAAATTCCATAGTGCAGGATGCAAGCCAGAGACTGCGATGAAGGCCCTCATTAAATTCCCCAGGAGACACTGGCTATCTGAAGTAGAGATGGGATTATCTCTCTGAATGTTGAAATCGCTTCTCCTTTTAAGGCCTTCAAATGATTGGATGAGATGCCACTCATTGCTGATGACAATTCCTCAAGTGACTGTAGATGTAACCAGCCATCTATGCAATCAACTCACTGATGATTAAAATCCATAAAATGTCCTTGTATTAAAATTAGCCAAGTGATTGCTTGACTAAACAACTGGGCACCATTACCTGGCCAAGGTGACACATTAGCCTAGCCATTACAGACCGCCCCTTGTCAATTTGGCAGCCATACACATCACCTTAAGTCATACTTAGTCTCTAAATATAAACAATAACAGACATATATTTCTTTGCCCACCTGACAGTACTCAATTATCCTGCGTACAACCAGAATTGTACTAAATCCCTCCAGAATAGGGTACAAGTCCTTGGGTAATATTCACACATAAACTTGACATCCTTAAATGTTGACATGAAGCTAATACAACTTATGCAATATGATAAGGTGAAAGGTTAGGGAAGAAAACAAAGGTATTGGTTTTATAAACATATACAAACATACTCATAACAAAACAAGGAAGAAATATTCATGACCATTATAGTCCTTGTTTCTGAAACTGGTCAAGTGGTCAAAGTTCATATTTATCATGACCTTCTTCCACTACCCATTCCATGTTCCCTTTACCCTCAGCAAGCACCTCAGCTGGACGTGCTTCTTTACCTGGTGGGGTGACCCAAACTTTCATTCTTGAAGATTCTGGGTCATTGTTAGTCCTACCTGGGTTGAGTTGTTGCAATTTTCCATTGACTTTAATCACAGGGCATGGTAGTACTAAGAGACACCCTAAGAGATCTTCTATATTCCAGGAAAACTCTTCTTTACCTCCCTTGTACAGGTACTGTCTTATTTCCCCTTGATAGTCAGGATCAATCACCCCAGCCAATACAGTAATTCCCTTCTTTGCCTGTTGATTCAGAGGCATGAGGAACCCAACGTGGCCAGGTGACAGCCTTAATTTCAAGTTCAATGGAATCATTTTTGTATTCCCAGGTGGAAGCACACCTTTTGGAACTAAGACTGTAGACCAGCAGAGCTTAAGGTTGTTGAGACAGGAAGCAAAATTTTCCTAGTGGATCACTAGGGGTAATAGTGAATGGTGCCACTCCCATTTATACCCCTTGATTCCCAGACCAGTGAATCTTAGCTATGGGAGAAACAGCACCATAGAGTGGACATACTGATTTCAAGCATAGCCTCCTGGAGGACATTACCCCAACCCTGTAAGTTATCGCCACCTAGTTTTTGCCAGAATTGAGTCGTCAAAAGGGCATTACAATGTTCTGTCAATCCAGCTGCTTCAGGATGATGGGGAACATGGTAAGACCAGTGAATTCCATGAGTATGTGCCCATTCCTGCACATCATTTGCTGTGAAGTGGGTTCCTTGACCAAAAGCAATGCTGTGTGGAATTCCATGGCGGTGGCTAAGACATTCGTTAAGTCCACGAAGGGTAGTTTTGGAAGAAACATTGGGTGCAGGGAAGGTAAACTCATATCCGAAGTATGTGTCTATTCCAGTTAGAACAAATTGCTGCCCCTTCCATGATGGAAGTAGTACAATGTAATCAACCTCCCACCAGTTAGCAGGCTGATAGCCTCAGGGAATTGTGTCATATTGGGGGCTGAATGTGGGTTGATGCTGCTGGCAAGTTGGGCATTCAGCAGTAGCTGTAGCCAGGTTGGCCTTGGTAAGGAGAAGTGGGTGTTGCTGAGCTATGCATAACCTACATCCCTATCACCGTTGCCATTTTGTTGATGGGCGCATTGGGCAATGACAGGAGTGGCTGGGGAAAGAGATTGTTATTTACAGAGCGGGTCATCTTATCTATTTGATTATTAAAATCTTCCTCTGCTGAAGTCACTCTCTGGTGAGCAATCATGTGGGACACAAATATTTTCATGTTTTTTGCCCACTCCGAAAGGTCTATCCACATACCTCTTCCCCAGACTGCTTTGTCATCAATTTTCCAATCACGTTCTTTCCCAGTCTCTGACCATCCAGCCAAACCATTGGCAAAAGCCCATGAATCAGTGTACAAATGCACCTCCAGCCATTTCTCCTTCCAAACAAAATGAACAACCAGGTGCATTGCTGGAAGTTCAGCCCTCTGGGAGGATTTCCCCTCATGACTGTCCATTATGGACGTCCCAGAAAGGGCCGCAGTGCTTCAGCTGTCCACTTTCAGGTTGTACCTGCATATTGTTCAGAACCATCTATAAATCAGGCCCAAGTTTTCTCTTCCTCAGTCAACTGATAGTAAGGAACTCTCCAAGAGGCCATAGCTGTGGGCTGGGAAAGAGAAAGTAATGTGGCAGGAATGGTGACCATGGGTATTTGGGCCACTTCCTTATGTAACTTACTTGTACCTTCAGGACCCACTTGAGCCCTATCTCACATATACCACTTCCACTTTATGAACAACTTTATGATTTGGTGGGTCAGACAATATCCAGCTCATGATAGGCAATTCATGTCTTATGGTAAATTGGTGCCCATGGTTAAGCATTCAGTCTCTACTAAGGCCCAGTGGCAGGTCAAAAGTTGTTTCTCCAAAAGAAAGTAGTTATCTGCAGAGGATGGCTAGGCTTTGCTCCAAAATCCTAAGGGTCTGCATTGTGATTCTCCTATAGAGGCCTGCCAAAGGCTCCAGATGGCCTTTCTATTTGCCACTGACATTTCCAGCACCATTGGATCTGCTGGATCATATGGCCCAAGTGGCAGTGCAGCCTGCACAGCAGCCAGGACCTGTCACAGAGCCTCCTCATGTCTGATTCCCACTCAAAATTAGCAGCTTTTCTGGTCACTCAGTAAATGGCTGGAGTAGCACAACCAAATGTTGTCTCCAAAATCTGAGAAGACCAACTAAGCATTGTGCCTCATTTTTGGTCATAGGAAGGGCCAGATGCAACCGCTTATCCTTCACTTTAGAAGGGGCTATCTCAACATGACCCACACCACTGGACACCTAGAAATTTCCCTGAGGTGGAAGGCCCCTGTATTTTTGTTGGATTTATATTCCATCCTATCTCACGCAAATGTCTTACCAATAAGTCTAGAGTAATTGATACTTCTTGCTTACTAGAGCCAAACAGCATATCATCAATATACTGGACCAGTATGATGTCTTGTGGGAGAGAGAGATGATTAAGGTCCCTGCGGACAATTATATGACATATGGCTGGAGAGTTGATATTCTCCTGAGGTAGGACATTGCTGGGAAGCAGCTGTGGCTCATTTGGTTGGGCTCCTGTTTACCATATAGGAGGCCCCAGGTTCAATTCCCGGGGCCTCCTAGTGAAGGCAAGCCAGCTTGCGCGGCACGGTGAGCTGACACAGCAAGATGACACAACAAAGGGAGACAAGCAGACACAGAAAAACCCACAGCAAATGGACACAGCAAGCACAAGCAGCAAGGGGGGGATAAATAAATAAATAAATAAAAATCTTTCAAAAAAAAAAAAGAAAAAGAAAGTATATTGCTGGCCTTGCCAGCTGAAAGAAAACTGTTTCTGGTGGTCTTTATTAATGGCAATTGAGAAAGAAGCATTTGCAAGATCAATAGCTGCATACCAGGCACCAGGGCATGTGCTGATTTGCTCAAGCAATGATACCACATCTGGAACAGCAGCTGCAATTGGAGTCACCACCTGGTTAAGTTTACGATAATCCACTGTCATCCTCCAAGATCCATCTGTTTTTTTTGCACAGGCTAAATGGAGGATTGAATGGGGATGTGGTGGGAATCACCTTCCCTGCATCCTTCAAGTCCTTGATGGTGGCACTGAACTCTGCAATCCCTCCAGGAATCCGGTATTGCTTTTGATTTACTATTTTGTTAGGTAGAGGCAGTTCTAGTGGCTTCCACTTGGCCTTTCCTACCATATTAGCCCTCATTCCATAGGTGCTGCGTATGTCTATTCTGCCAGTTGCTAAGTATCTCTATTCCAATTATGCATTCAGGAACTGGGGAAATAACCACAGAATGGGTCCAGGAACCCACTGGACCCACTGTGAGACAGATCTGAGCTAAAACTCCATTAATCACCTAACCTCCATAAGCCCCTACTCTGACTGGTGGACCACAATGACATTATGGGTCTCCTGGAATTAATGTCACTCTGA
This sequence comes from Cabassous unicinctus, assembly GCA_029593785.1. Classification (NCBI taxonomy): domain Eukaryota; kingdom Metazoa; phylum Chordata; class Mammalia; order Cingulata; family Chlamyphoridae; genus Cabassous; species Cabassous unicinctus. The sequence goes on from JAQZBX010059601.1 coordinate 14,686, forward strand.
GCCAGTGTCTAATGAGCCCTAAAATGTCTGATCATATCCTATTCCATAATGCAAGGTTACCCTGGTAAAAGACCATAAGTCTCTTTGGGGAAGGCTAGGAAGAAGATTAACAGTATAAATTTTTGGCAGTGTAACAGGATCCTTCCCCAAGGGGACCTGGCCTTCCACTCATTCAAGGGGCTCTGGGTCTTTAAACTGTCTCAAGTCTGGGAATTGATTAAGGAACTGTGACTCTCTGTTTCTGTAATTCGAGGTAAGGTTTTGTTCACTCGATCTAGAACTCTTATACAGATCAAGTAAGAATTTAGACAGGAGCCAGCTGAAGGGGTCCTACACAGAATCTGTTTGCATGCTTTGCAGCCAATGGGCTTGTTTCAAGGGGATAGCCAGAAATCTGACGGTGAATTGTCCCATCTGTCTAGAGACCTATGGAGGAAGTGGCCCAACTGATGGGGATTTTGTTTCCCACACAGAGGAAGATAAACTACAGAAAGGGAACAGCCCACCCCTAGAGAGTGATCTGACCATCTCAGGAATGCTAGCAGAAAGATGATGGAATCATTTGCCCAAAGTACCTCATGATCTATTAGCCAATGCCATAGGTCTATTACTCAGACTCTTGATTACTGCTTTGAGTCTGCTTTTCATTGTGGTAGCCATGCCCACCTTGTCTTTGATAATTAAGTGCTGCTACATGACTTCTGTCAGCACAGGATTTGATCATCCCCATAGTATTTAAGGATTCTAATTTCATGACAGCAGTTTCCACAGTAATATCTGACCTACAGAGAAGAGCAACCACAGAGCTCTTCAGGGAAGATGGAGTTAGTCTCACAAATTTATTCCTCATAGTCCTGGTGAAATGTGTGTCCTCTGGACATTCCTATGGTAGGTGGGCAGCTCTTAAACGATAAATCCATTCTAGCATTCCAGTCTCTCTAAGACTTTGGGTCCCCTCATCAACAGTATACCAGGGTAAACCTGGCATTTCTAACTCAGACATTGTAGGCTATCTTTTGATCCATGTTTGAGTCAGCCACCCAAACCAACTGTTAGAGACCTTTCTAATCCCTCAAGTTACATCACTGAATCCAGAATCTCTGCTTAGTGGATCCATATCAATAAATTCAGCATGATCCAACTTTATATTCTTCCACCATTATCCCATACCTTTAATATCCATTCCTACCCATAGTCCCTGATTTCTGTCTATATAAATTGGAAAACCCATGCAGTTCTTTTACAGTATAGCATACTTCCTCATGGGTCATATTTTGTACTTCACCTTTGGAGGCTTTTTGTGACTTTAGTTCAGTTTAGGTCTAGAAGAGAAGAGAGATAGTGGGAATGGGAAAGGAGAAGCATTAGAAGTGTCTTTCAAGCCAATTACCTCAGGGCATTCCCTTGCAGTCTCATCTAGTGAGACAGGATTCATCTTTTCAGGTGAGGATGGATGACAGACTCCTCAGGGTAGGGAGGAGGTTGAGACTCCTTGGGGCAGGCTGAAGGTTGGGTGGTGCAAGCTTGACATTGGGTGATCTCCTCATTGCAGACCATTACCAGTTTATCTAGCAAAGTCTCAGCAGAATTTAGGGTTTCAGTGTCCCCACTGCCATCATCATCAATATGTCTCCATCCCAATTCTCATGATTCTACTCCTTTCAAATCAATGCCCTCGGGAAGCAGGTGTGGCTCAATCGATAGAGTTCCCATTTACCATATGGGAAGCCCCGGGTTCGCTTCCCGAGGCCTCCTCGTGAGGGCAGGCCAAGACCTCACAGCAAGGGGGAGATAAGCAGACACAGAAGAAACACACAGCGAATGGACACAGCAGACACAAGCAGCAAGGGGAGATAAATAAATAAATAAATAAATAAATCTTTAAAAAAAAAACAAATCAATGCCCTCACTTTAACAGCAGGCACCCTACAAGTTTGAGGTTTTAGTTTCCGTTTGAATTCTCCTACTTGTACAATAAAACTCTGAGTCTGGTTTTCAGAGATCTCACGTCTGTGGCTGCATGAAAAAAGATTTTCTTTCAGAGCACACATAGAAACTTTCACATCATTCATGCGGTGCTTAAGTTGCAAATTTGAAGGCTTCAGAAGCTCATCCCTTTCTTTTGTAACTGTATCCAGTGTATTTAGGAATAGCCACCCAACATCATTGTACCTTTTAGCTCCACAAAACTTTGTTAAGGTGTTAAAAATACTCTCACTCAGATCTTTGCCTCTTATAAGCATGGAAATAGTCATATCCAGTGGTGATATTTTGCGTATCTCTATTGCCAATTCACGCCATGGACAGTCAGTGGCCTCTTGATTATTGGAAACAGAGTCATTAGTGACCTTGAATATAATCAGAGTTGAGAGCCAATTACAAAAATCCTAGAACCAATTCAAAAATCTCATTTTTAAGATTCTGTTCCTCAAGAACCACTCCCAGTACCAAGCTCTATTAGTGAGGGTTCTCTAGGTAAACAGGAGATATCCGTTAAGAGTATGAGATTTTATAAAATTGTCTTATGCGACCATGGGGATGCACAAATCCAAATTCTGTAGGACAGGCTGCAAGCCAGGGACTGTGATGAAGGCCCTCATTAAACTCCCGAGGAGACACTGGCTATCTGAAGTAGAGACAAGAATTCTCTCTCTGAGTGCCGATATCACTTCTCCTTTTAAGGCCTTCAACTGATTGGATGAGATGCCACTCATTGCTGATGGCAATCTCCTCAGTTGATTGTAGATGTAACCAGCCATCTATGCAATCAACTCACTGATGATTAAAGTCCATGAAAT
>JAQZBX010059602.1:0-17487 GCA_029593785.1 Cabassous unicinctus
CAGTGGCTTGTCCAGGGAGAAACCCAGCCCAGGCGTGGTGCTGCTGAAGTGATGAGTCCTCCAAGGTGCATATAAAGCTCAGGCTTTAGCCCAGATCTTGGAGAAAGGCCAGCTATAAGGGAACCTATTGTCTCAAGAATGATCTGGGCTGCCAAGCCAGAAGGGTAGGAGAAAAATTTGAAATGTGGGTTTGGATAGATGTAGCCAGATATTGAAAAAAAACTGCAAAAATGGAAAAATTGGTAAGGGTTGACAATATGTGCAGAATGACAGGATCCAGCCATCTGTTACCAATTTGCAGGTAGGTAACAAAGTCATAACTTTATCTGTGGTTTACAAAGAGGTAAAAATATCTCAAACACAATGAACAGGACCAGACACTGATAACCTACAGGAGTATGCTATAGTTTTCTATTGAAACACAACAGCTTTTTTTCTAAAGTTATTCTTTTTTTTTGATCAAAGATAGTCCCAAATAAATATTATTCTTGATCATAAAACAAATCTTGTTTTATAAATTTGGCCTGACTATGTACATAGGTGTAGCAAGAATGATAATCTATTATATAGGCCTTCTAAGGTTTGCTTTACTGGAAGTTTTAATTAAAAATGTTAAATTGGACTTTAAAAACCTCTTGATGCTAGGAAGCCAAGCCAAGAACTCACCATCAGATTTCCCCTGCAGTACTTATAAATTTGGGTAGTCTTCCTTACTCACCTGCAAGGCTGGGAGCCCTGTAAGTAAGGTACCAGGCTGGTTTCTCCAAGAGGACTTTGTTAGCATTGACTCCATAAATTCAACCTTAATTCTTTAAATATATCTGGTCATATCTGATTAAATGAGCATTCATTTTAAATATGGCATTGCAGTGAAAGCCTTGGTTATATAACTAATATTTTCAGTTATGCCCTGTTAATAAGGAGGACAGATTCTTACTGAACTTGTGCAAATAATTATATTGCCATGAAAATAAGAATATTCAAAAGTTTCCCAATTCTGGTGCAATGAGGAAGGGAGATGTGACAGTCTGAAGTTTTGTGAATCCCAGAAAAGATTCAAGTTCTTGGAACTAATCCATTCCTATGCATGTGAGACCCTTTGATTGCATTAGATTCAGTTAAGGGACCTATGGGTTATAATACTTTTGACCAGCTTGCTTTAGGGCCTTTGACTGGACTACATCAGTGAGGTGTGACCCAGGTTGGGTCTTCCTCTGCCCTCTTGCTGGAGACTTATATAAACTGCGAACTGAAAGCAGAAACACAGAGTAAGACAGCTGCCATTTTACCCTGCCATGTGAGAGCCGACTCCAGGATCACCTACAGCTGCAGAAAGATAGAGAAACACTGAGAAACTGAGAGAGAGGCCAGAAGCTGAAGCAATGAAGCCCCCAAGAGGCTAGGCCCACAAAGCAACTCGAAGCTGAAAGAGAAGGTGAAGTTGGAGAAGAAAGCAGAGAGACTGGCAGAACTGCCATTTTGTCTTGCCACATGGCAGAAGTCCAGGACCCAGCAGCCGACCTTTGGTAAGACAGCGTCTCTGATGATGCCTTGATTTGGACATTTTCACAGCCTCAGAATGTTAAATTTCCCCCTAATAAATCTCATCATAAAAGCCAACCCATTTCTGGTATTTTGCTCCCAGCAGATTTAACAAGCTAAAACAGGAGAAAAAGATAAATGTTTCATTTTTGTACATAAAAGCATAAGCAACTAAATTGTTATAAGTTAAAGGCAGCTTAAAGGAAAAGAGAAAGGGGTTTCTTATGTCCGGGAAATAGAACGTTAAAGCATCAATGATATTTCAAACAACATCCATAATCATACTTTGTAATTGAGATTGAGATTGTGCTAGCAATCTCATGAATCTATCAGCTTTTCCACTAGAGTTCTGGTAATTTTTTTTTTTTTTTAAGATTTATTTATTTATCCCCCCCGCTTGCTGCTTGCGTTTGCTGTGTCCATTAGCTGTGTGTTTCTTCTGTGTCTGTTTATCTCCCCCTTGCTGTGAGGTCTTGCTGCATCAGCCCACTGCGCTGCTCCGGCCGGCCTGCCCTCACAAGGAGGCCCCAGGAAGCAAACCCGGGGCCTCCCACATGGTAAATGGGAGCTCTATCGATTGAGCCACACCCGCTACCCATGGTAATTTTGACTCACTGAAGTGGTGTGGCCTCAGAGTTATTTAAGCAATATCATTAGAAGCCTATGGCCAAAAGCTCCTGGCATAGCCTTTTCCATAAGACTTTGAGACAATCCGTGTTCTGTTGAAGATGAAAGACCTGGCCTGTACCTTACTGCAAGCACTTTCAGGGAAGTATCTTCTTTTGTAGATGACAAAAGACTTAAAATGGCCATGCCTGACATATTACTATTTTACAAAAGTGAAAGTTCATTACAAAAATAATGTAACTGAATAAGGAAAGTTGGTTGTTTTGTAGCATGCAACATTTTAACAGCATAGCTAAAATTATGGCCAATAATATTATCTATTGCCACTAATATCAGGCAAAGTAGTACCATGACACATCATGGACAGTGAGGACATTGACAAATACCTAGGAACTTTATACAATTTTGAAATATTTATATTAATGACATTTTATATTGTCATCAAATATAAATGTATTGGCACCAGCATATTCCTCATCTTGGTACCCTCCTGGCACCTCTATATCAAGTGACATGAAGCAGGTACTTTCTCCTGGGGAATGGGGGAGGAGCAGACCTTGCAAGAGGTAAAAGCGACCGTTTCAACTGCCCTGCCTCTAGGACCCTTAGAGCCTGAATATCCTTTCAAGCTACAGGTTTCTGCCACCTGGACACCCGCCAACTTGTCCTTCTGGCAGAAGGAGGGGGCAGTAGGAATTCACAGACCCCTGGGATTTGGACCAAGAAGTTTCTAGCATTTTTTTTCTTCTCTTCATTTTTTTTCATTAATAAGAACACCTTGACTATGTTATTTAACTAATCTGTGTTCATCTTTCTGAAAACTACAGGAACAAATGAGGTTAGTAGTTGGAATTAGATGAGATAAAAGTACCTGGACAGAACTTTTTTCCTCCTACATGGGAAGCAGGCACACAACCACTTGAGCTACATCTGCTCTCCAGGACAGAACTTTTTAGGAGTACTGCTTCCATAACTTGTTGAGCTATCTTTTTCTGTTGTTTCATTATTTTGCATTTGAAATAAAGTTTTAATTTTTAAAAAAAGAAGTTCCTAGATGCAGCCCAGCACTGCTCTCCCTTCAAGAGGCAACATTTAGTGTTCTACTGGGCCTTCGTGGAAATGGAAAGGATTACCAAGATTTCCCAGGTCCTCCCAAGGCCAGAAATACCATCATGTCCTGGGTCCTGGGTAATCGGAGCATTCACCCAGGCAGTGCCCAACAACAGAGCGTCATCCAATGGAAGTGGTTTATTCAGGTGCCTCCAGGGAGTGACACTTGCATGAGGAGGTGGCAGAGCCCCCCTCCCAACAATGATCCTGTTGCAACACCAGGTGGGGGCCCTTTCCTACCTGCATTGACATCTTGGGGACCCTGACTCGAGGATGCCGCACCAGATGCTCAGTCCTGGTTCACTGATGGCTTGGCCAAGCTGAAGCCATATGGCACTCATTGGGCAGTAGGCACTGTTTTCCTTCCCTCAGGTGGAGTATATACCACCTCTGGCACAGGAAGAGGTTCCCAATGGGCCAAACTGCAAGTAGTCCTGAAACACCCAGACCCAGGTACCCCCATGTACCTGTTTACTGACTCATGGGCCATCGCCAATGACTTAGCGGTCTGATCAGGTTCATGGAGGGAACACGATTGGAGAACTGAAAGTTCCCTGGTGTAGGGCAGGAATCTTTGGAAACAATTTGTGGGTTGGAAAGGCATCATCTATGGTACCCATGTTGATGCACATGGCAAGGACCCACATCACGATGAACATCATTGGAATGACCCAGCCAATCAAGGAGGCACCGAGCGTTTCACCCATCAAGAGGCCAGAGATGCTCCTGGGAGAGAGGCAGAGGATGAGCCCTGCCCAGAGAATGAGGACAGCAAACTTACCCTCAAGGACACCCATGAAATAACTGAACTTACCATGGCTGCTTCCACCACTGGGTGGATCCACCACCTAACTGGACACGGAAAATTCAACACCATGAAATTACAGGCCCAAGAACATGGAGAACCTCTCTTATTAAAAGAGGCCCAACCTGCCATTTACCAATGTGAGAGACGGCAACTACAAGCCAGGGCTGGAAAAGGGCATTTAGGGGCTATTCCCAGAGGGGCTTCACTGGGACAGTCAGAGCTAGTGGGTTATATTGGCCCTCTCTTGCCATCTCAGGTTATGTCCTATGCCTTGGTCATTGTAGACTCCTCTTCAGGCTATGGTCTTGTCATTCCAGTTCATTATATAGATGCAGTACATATATGTATTATCTTGGAGAAGTGGCTCTGCCATCCCTTCGGATACCCAGATGACATCTCTTTGGACCAAGGATCCCACTTTACTGCACAACCCACTCAATGATAGGCCCAGATGCACAGAATTAGATGAACCTTTCATGTCACCCACCACTCACAGGTGGCTGGCATTCTGGAAAACTTTAATGGGCATCTAAAAAAGGAGCTTTGGCGTCTACACCCTGTCAACCTTCTTACTGGATGGACTACCTGCCTTACTTGGGCCCTCTGGAAGTTGAACTCAGCCATTCCTTAGAAATGAAAGAGCCCTATCCCTTCCTAGAACAGGGAGGGGGCAAGGGTGGGGGAGGAACCCAGGCTTTGCTGCACATCTGCCCTTACACCCATCGAGATGAGGATTTGCCCTGAAAGGGGGACCAAGGACACACTGCTTGAGGCTCTCCTTTTCAGCATTGTCCTGGGGTCATCCTGCTTTTTATCCCATTACACCCTCCACATGATTCCCAGGTGGGAGTTTAGGGTTGCCAGGCAGAGGGGTGGGATGATGGAAGTGGGCCCAGAAGTGCTTAACACACATGGGTGAAAATCCAGTGGACTGGACCTGCGGGCCCTGACATATTGGAGTCTAGTGGTTGATGCCTACCCCTGGTTGGGCCACCAGTCCCCTGGGGAATGGTCCTAGAGTTCATTTGAGGAGTCCTGACAACTCCCATCTATCAGGAAAGGGTAGAAGTGGGCCAGAACATATGAGTAAGGCACTCAGATCAATTGGAAAGGAGTGCGGTTATAGCTCAAGACAAGGGACAGATAGACTGGGTAGCCTTAGAGGGAAAAGATAAGTTACAGCAGATTAACCAAGAAAAGTGTCTTCCATGGGAGGTGGTTGCACAACCACCATGTCAGGACTAACTGTAACTCCCATCTCCTGTTTCTGTAGACTTTGTCTGGAGGCAACCTGGAAGGAAAACACCTTCATCCAGCTGACCCAGCCGGTGCAGCAGCAAGGAACCTGACTGACAGCTTGCTCCCTCTCCCCTCTTTGTCTGGATTGCACTTAAGGAGCTGATTTCCCCTGCCTTGTGTTGTACTAACATCAGGCAGTCCTTCATTTACACCTGTGACAAAGATAACGGCGCAGTCATTGGCTGTGCACCCTTCTTCCCCACACCCCTGGACAACCCGTCAGGATGCAACAACTCCAAGTATAATGACACTGGCAAATGACTCAGTCATTTTTCTCCTAGCATCCCTGAGATGACCAGTGACTCTTCAGGGGTGCACTGTATCTTCAGGATTTATCTTCCTTTGTGGAGGAAACAAAACCTCCACTGGTTGGGCCACTCTCTGCCTAGGTCTTTAGACAGAGACGGGACAATGAAATTCATAACCAAATGGGCTGCTTCCCTCAATCTGTTATCCTGAGCAGAATGTGATTTGTGGGGGAGGATAGGGAGGTCCATGATTCTGGATTTACTTCTTTTAGCAGATCATTTTTCCCCTGGCTGGCAGTAAGCACCAGTGAACACATGACTCTCTAGAGAATTTCTCCAAGCCCAACAAGTGGCGTGTGTGCTAACGCTGACACCTCCTCCTGTACATTGATACCCCAGGGGAGGTGGAACAGGAGGCGACTAAAATCCAATGGCAAGCCCACCGGTTGCAAGTGTACAAGTAGATTCCATGTGGGACCTCTTCAGTTGGCTCCTGGGATGGGGTGAGGGCCATGGACGCAGTCATTACTCCAGACAGGCCTGATCACCCTGCCTGGAATAAAGTTATGCACTGGAATCATCAAAGTCTTCCTAATGTGTCACAGCCACCAGTATTCCAAAGCCTTTACTGTCAACATCGTTGAGAGCTAGGGGCAAATACCCTCAACCTCTCTCCACCCTCATGACCGAGGTGGGACGTGGGCTTATGTTGCAAAAGCTAATTCAGAGGATTGTAGGATAGGCCTGGTCAAGGTGCCGAGGGGTGGACTGCTGTGGAAGTCATGGACACGCTCAGTGGCCATCTCACAGCCCTCAACTACCCCCCCTCCTTTTCCCCACTTGCTTATTTGTTTGCAGGTGTTCAGTATGTTTTCATTTTGCAAGAAACTGCAACCAGCCAGGGAGACATGTTAAATCTGAACCAGTCCCAGTTGCTTGCAAGGAGACAGCACTTGCTTGATGAATGCTTTTTGCTCATTGGCAGGGTCCCTCCCCACCCTGGGATGTATAAAAACCCAAGACTTGGGCAGCACAAGTGTCCCTCATCTCCAAGGTGAAGTGACACAAAAGGAGCCACCAACCACCAATGCCTCCCCAAAGGACTGGCCATGATGGGGCCTCTTCCCTTGCTCTTTTGGACCCTTTGTTCTGTGTAAATAATAAAGTAGTCACTCACTGAAAATCTCTGTTGTTCCTGAGCCTATGTAATACTTCCCTCAGTTGCACAATAGTCTAACTTTGTGGTATTTTTATTACAAAGGTTCTTAACTTTGATGCAGTCAGCTTTATGAGTAATTTACTTTTGGTTGTAAGAAGACTTCTTTGTCCCAAGGGTATATAAATTCTTTTTAATTTTTAAAAATTTTGTTTCTTACAATTAGAGTCTTTAATCCATTTGGAATTTTTTAAAATATAGGAGATGAGACAAAATTATTTCTCTAGAGTTTAGCTATTTATACCAATAGCTTGTTGAGAAGTCCATTAACTTCTTCCTAACCTGAAAAGACTAATTCAACTCTACTGTTTTCACTTTCAATATCCTCCTAAGGGATCTTAACTCTTTCCATTATTTTAATCTACATTGATGATGCTCAAACCTTTCTCTAACCCTGACCAGACACTCCATCCAATCAGTTGCTCAAGCCAAAAACCTTTATCCTTGATTCCTCTCTTCACCTCATACACCACAACCAATCTAAGATCAAATCCTTCAAAATATATATAAATCCAACCACTTCTCATCACTTAGACTGTGATCACCCTGGTCGGGGCGACTGCTATCTCTGGATTCCTGTAGCACCCTCTTCTCGGATTTTTCCACTTCTATTCTTCCTTCTTTACAGCTTCATTTCAGCTGGCAGCCAGAATGATCCTCTAAAAGTGAGTCAGAGCATGTCATTCCTTTGCCCCAAAGCCTCCCCTGGCTCACTCAGACACAGTTGCTTCTTGGACCCCTGAGCCAGCTGTTTCTGGTCCTGATTTGCCTAAATCCCTCTTCCCTCATACACTGGAATAGCCGTTTCTCACCAAGTTCAGATCTTTGCTCAGATGTCAACTTCTCATAAGACCTACAATGAATTGTAGCCAATCTTAATCTACGTATCCTGCTTTCTATATATTTTCCATATCATTTATAATCTCCATTACATAGTAGTTAATTTAATGTTTTCTGTTATGAACGGCTATTTTTCTATTTCTCCCATTAGAATACAAGTTCCACAAAAGCAGGAATTTTATCTACCACTGACATATCCCAAACATTAGAAGAGTTTCTGGAATTTACCAGGAATTTAATATTTTTTGAATGACCAAATGGACAGTCCATTGGATATTTCCTTGTTGTAACGCAGTCATTTCACACTCAACCTGTTCGAAATTCAATGTATTAATTTTCTGCCAAAATTGGGTTATCCACTTTTCCAAGCCAGATGACTAAGAGCCAGTTTCCCCTAACTCCCCTTATCCTCGCCATGGCGGGCCCCTCTGCCAACAGCCGTGCAATCTCTCACCAAGTGCTGCCCCTTATCTCTGCTCTCCTCTTCCCCACAACCGCTGTTAACTGCTTGGTTCAAACTTGCATCTTTAACATTTTCTCGTGTCTCTGCAGCTCCCCCCGCCCACCTCCAAGCCTCTAATATAATCTGTCCCCATTTGGTTCCCTTCTCACATGACAGCCAGAGAGATCTAAAATCCAAGTATAAACTTGTCTCTTTTCTGCTTAAATTCTTTCCATAACTCTTCATTGTATTCAGGACGCTGTCCATACTGCTCTGCATGGTTTATAAGCTTGTCCATGATCTGCTCCTGCCGAGCCCTCCAACCTTATTCTCAGCCATGCCTAACTCCTTGGAATTTGTCCCAGTAGGTTTTGCTCTGTTTTCCTTATCTGTCCATGCACAAATTTTTTTTTATAAAAGATTTGTTTATTTATTTATCCCCCCCTTGCTGCTTGTGCTTGCTGTGTCCATTCGTTGTGTGTCTTTTTCGTGTCTGCTTATTTTCCCCTTGCTGTGAGGTCCCGCTGCATCAGCCCCTCGCTCCGCGCGAACCCAGGGCCTCACACATGGTAAACGGGGGCTCTACCGGTTGAGCCACACGCGCTTCCTGTTGTGAGGGCTTGCTGCATCAGCCCACTAGGCTGCGTGGGCCGGCCTGCCCTCACAAGGAGGCCCCGGGAAGCGAACCCATATGGTAAACGGGGCCTCTATCGACTGAGCCACTCCCACTTCCCCATGCACAAGTTTTGTGCTTGGACTGCAATGCCCTTCACCACTTGGCGCCGATGCACACACTGTAAGGCAGAGTCCAAGTTTCAAGTCTTAGGTATATGTCCCTCTGCCCTGCTCCCATTCCACTGGTACTTGTCCCTTGTGTTGGAATCATTGGGTTACTTACCAGGCTCCCCACTACACTGCAACCTCCAAAACAGGAGTTGTCCTTCAGCTCTGAATGTCCATTCGCCTCGCACGGTATGACATGTGTTAAATTATCATGCAAAGAGCAGTATATAATGTCTAATGCTTTCTCCCTTTCCCCCTTCTGTAAGATGGAAGTCTTGGGTTGTGGAATGCCTTAAAAAGTGGGAAATGAGCACAAACTCTGGGGCTGTTTAGGCCTATAGCGCAAATCAGTCCTTTACTAGCTGTGTAGACTCGGACAACTTTCTTCACCTCTGCTTCTGTATCAGTACAGGATTAACAGTAATTCCTATATCACAGGCTTATTTCAACAATTCATTTTTATTTAAGATGTTTATTTATCCAATTAGGCCTTCTTCAAGGTACCCATAAAATAGTAGATAGATGGACTCAGGGTGTCATTCTTGCTTTTTATCTTTTCATCAGGATGGCAAGAGTGCTAAGGAATATGTCACAGCCTAATCATAGGCCTCCCATTGGTTACAGAACAGGGGTTGGCTTGGACATCTGCTGTGCCCACCTTTCTTCTTTGTCCTCCAGTCCAAGAGGCTTCATGTCCTGCCTGCTGTCTCTGGGAGAGGTGTGAATGTGGAGATGTGATTTAATTGAGGTCCAAATTAAAAGAAACAGCAAAATGTAAGGTTTGGATCCCTAATTTAACATTTCTAGCTTTAGAGAGATCATGACTTATAGAATAAAGAAACTCTGTCTTTCCTACCCCTGGCCCTACTACTTCCCGAGATGCCAACCCTTAAGGTCAAGATACTGTTGTAAATTAAGGAATCAGTGCTTGTAGCCACGTTGCCTGCCTCATTCAGTTAGTCAGGTTCCAGGCAGCTTCACACAGTTAAATCTGGCTCTGTCAACATAGCATCACTCCTACAGGTCATTCTTCCTTCAAACCTAACTGAACCCTCAAAATATACTTCAGCATCAGACAAAGTGATACTAGGGAGTAACAAATGGGGAAGCTGGTGAACGAAGAAGTGGCAAGCAGGAAAGGCCGACTTTCTATTCCAAAACTGGAGGGAAACTGGCCAAGAGCATGCCTTTCATGGAACGAGGAGTGACCTCTGGAGTCTGACAGGCGAAGTTAAAAACTTAACTCACCAAGTTCTTAGGGGCCAAATTGGCAGAGAGAAAGATGGGGCTGGAATATTATCTTTCTTGGGAAACGATGAAAATGACTTGGTGAGAAAAAGTAGTACAGCAAGAGCAGCTCACATGGGTGGCCTCAGGGTTGACCACCGATCCTCAAGGAAAAGCTGGATTCAAGGTCAAATTACATCAAAAGCTTCTCCAAGCTCCCACTGAGGAACAAAGCAGCAAGAAATGCATGCTTGGGAATCAGAGACAGGAAACTACTTCTTGGAGATAGATAAAAAAGACTAAGATTTAGGGAGAACCCATTTCTCCTCCCAAAGATGCAAAAGAGCATGGATGTACTTGCTGCCTTCATGGCTTGTCTGTTCCCAGAGGAAAAAGTAGGAAGTGGTGCTTTGACTGAGGAGTGGGCAGGAAGAAGGCAAGGTCTCTTCAAGTCTAACAGGTTCGGTTCCACCTGGCCACGTCCTGCTACCCACGCTAGATGGCTTGTTCTCCACCTTCTTTGAGAATGTAGATTAAGACTCACAGGATGAATTTCTAAAGCTCTAGCTTGAGATGGGATATGTTTGTTTTAGAGAATTGGAAAAGACTGTACTTTAGAACAGTGTTGAGGTCCAAAACAAGGTACAGGTGACAGGGAACACAGGCTATTTCTTGTGAGTGTGATGCCTTCGGGAATGCCCTTGTTCTCGATTCTTTGGAGTTTTTGACTTTGCACCAATGGAAAATGAAGGGGCTGAAGATCTGAAAGGCCCTCTCCCAACAGAGCCCTGAGCAGGTGGAGAGGGCATCCCAAAGCCAAGGCTGCTGCTTGCCTTAACTGGTCTAGAAACAGGGGTGTTCTGAGCCAAAGGGACCATGGAGGGACCTCCAAACATAGTCTTTCTTGCAGAAGTGCTGGACCCCCCCAAAGTAAAAGGTGTGCTCTGGCTGGGCAAGCCTTGAGTGTTCTTGCTCCAGCCTTTTCCAAAGGGGGTGCTGGTGTTGGTGGTCCCACTGAGTCCTCCTCCAACGCTGATTGTTCCAGAGCTGGAGCTCAGGTCTGGAGCAATCATACTGATACCAGACTCCCCACAGTCCATAGGGGTCACTAATCCCCCAAAGGCAAAGGGTCGTGGGGCTGTGCTGCCAAACACTGAGCCGCAAGCCCCACTTTGGTGGGTCTGGGTGACAACTCCAAAGCCAGATGTAGTAGATTGACCAAAGGGCAAACTGGCTGAAGTGCTGCCAAAGGCTGGTTGGCTACTGGCAGGGGTGTGAAAAGTAGATGCTGTGGGTGTCAAACCCCCAAAGACAGATTCTGTTGTACTGCGGAAAGCTGGCCAAGCTGGAGTTGGGGCTGGGGTTAGGGATGCCACTGTTGGGTTCCCTAAAAGGAAAGAGTTACTGAAGCTTGGGGTAAGGAATGGCTGGGGGACTCCTTGCTGCCCATCTGTGGCCCCAAATGCAGGCTGGGGCACGGCTCCTGAGGATAGTGGGAAAGGTGGCTTTACACTTGACCCAGAGGGAATCGTGAATGCTGGAGTCAGAGTGGAGCTGCCAGATGACAAAGCAGGCTGGTTTGTGGTTACTAGAGCTGAGGCTGATGGAGGGTCACCCAAAGCTCTGAAATTGGCCGTGCGGCTGCCAGGAGATATTTGGACAGCACTGGGAAGAACCTTGCTAAAGATGGTGACTGTGTGTACAGTAGGAATTGTAGGTCGTTGGCATGGTGGGAAAATTAAGCCTGAGGCTGGGGAGAAGCTGGCCCTGAAAGCACAGGCAGCCCCAAGAAGGAAAGTGTGGCAAGTGGAAGGGATGGAGTAAGGGTTGCCGGTGGTGTTGGTGACATTCACTACAGCAGATTCTAAGGATGGCTTGGAAGCAGAGTCCTTGGACTTGCTGGCTGGGATGGTGGACGTGACTACAGAGGTGGCCTTGACCAGACCATGGAAGAGATGGGTGGAAAAGGGAGTAGCTGGAGGAGACGTAGGCTTGGAAGGGAAAGGGGATATCAAGGGCACAGTTTTAAATTGTTCTATACTGCCAAAGATAGGCGTGAAGGTGGGAGTAAAGATGCCTGGAGTTGTGGAGAGGGAAGAGCTGGGAGATGCTGCAGTTGTGACTGAAATTCTGGAATATAAGGAGCCTCCAATCTCAGCACTGGGCGGGGATCCAAAAATGGGTTTCAACGTGGGGGAAGCAGAAGTTGCAGCAGGAGATGCAGATGCAGGAAGATGGGGAGTTGGGCCACTCATCATTCCAGACAAAGTACTTGGCATGGGGGGTGCCCCAGGGGCAATGGCAGGAGGGCCTGGGGGCACGGCAGACCTGTTGGTCTGAGAGGTCAAAGGTAGCCTGGTGGCATCGGTGACTGGAGATGTGGGAGAAGCTGGGGTCAGAAGGATGAGAGTCGTTGTGGACTTTGAATCTGAAGAGGTGCCTGGAAGAGGCTCTGACTGTGGGCAACCAAGTGGTGCCTGCAGGCTGGGTGTCTTCAGAGGTGAATGGACCACACTTGTAGATTGTGGGAAGGCCAGTGGACCTGGAGATGTCTGCAGTTTTTCGAAGCTTTCCAACTGAGGATTTGTGCCCGGGGTTGGAACCGTCCCTGCAGAAGACAGGGTGAAAGATAGGGAAGGCTGAATTTCAGGCCAGGTCTCAGTGATGGGGTCTACGGTGGCTTCAGTCTTATCCTCTCTGGCTTTGCTGCCCCGTTGGAGCCCAGCCTTCTTCCCCAAGGCCAGCTCCTTAGCAAGGCCTGCACAGCCAAGCTGGGGAGGTGGGGTCACCGGCAGCAGGTTCCTGGGGCTAGACAGCAGCAGCGAAATCTTCTGCATTTGTTGCTCAGAACCGCCAGATGCTCGCGGGGACTCCTCTGACACCAGTGGGGCTGGCGAGTGAGATTGATGACCTTTTCCTTTCTTTTTTACTGGCCACTCAGGTGTTTGGAGTGATGGACTAGGATCCCTTCTCTTCCGTGGCTCTGAGAAATCTCTAGAAGAGCTGTAAGAGCTTGTAATGGCATTTCTTTTGAAGCTGAGGGGGCCACCTGTGTGTGAGCTGGTCAAGGAGCTCATGGAGGAGCAACTGGACCTCTTACTCAAGCTGTGATCTGAGCTCCAGGAGTGGAGGCTTCTCTTAAGGGGCCCAGGTCTGGGCACGAAAGAAGCGATGACTCCGTTTTTCATCAGGGGCTTAAATGCGGATGGTCTGGTCTCCGGACTCCTCTTACTGTCCGAGTTCTCAGGGAATATTGGGTCTTCCAACCTCACTCTCCCTTTTCTGCATTCTCTTAGTGCCCTCAGCACTGTCTCTTTTGCACACGGATCTGGGGGCGCCTCGGAAGGTGGGGGCCCTGCGGAGTTGATTACCTGTGCCCGGGAAGTGGAGGGGGGCACTCTCCGCTCGGGAGGAGCGATCTTGATTGTCACCGGACTCCACACTGCCCTGGGGTGCCGAAGAGACCAAATGCTCCGCTTGAAGTAACTTTCCCACCAATCTGAGGGAAGAGGTCCCATAATGGAATTCTGGGGCCGCTTCATGGGAAAGCGCCTCCAAGCCTCGTTGACCACCCACGCGGTGGGGTTGGCAGGATCCCAGTTTGGAGGCCTCCTCGCAGGCCTGTGCCTCGGGGCGGGGTGGGCGCGGTGGACGTGCTGAACCCGGTGGACTTGGTGAAGGGGCTGAGCCGGCCGGCGGTTCACAGGCCTCTCGGACACATTCGTGTGCGCCTGGGCTGAAGACGCCTGCGGGGATCTGGACTTGCCCAGGTAACTGCCCATGAGGAGCGCAGAGGCGAGCTCGGTGGCTTCGAGTAGGGTTTGTCTTTCGAGGTTTCCGACCCGCAAGGCCGGAGGCGCAGCGCGCAGTGTTCGAGTGACGGTTGGGATCCCCGCGCGAGGAAAGCGCGAGGGTCTCGGGGCGCTCTGTACCTTCCAGGAGGACACGCGGGGCCTTGGCGGCTGGGGCAGTTTGCTCTGATATTTTGAGGCGGAAGCAGGAGCTCGCGCCTGCTCTCTAACTGCGGAACGCGGCGCGGGGAGAGGGGCGGGAGAGGAGTAGCGCAGAGCTGGGTCTCCAGGCTTGCTGCAGCCGGCCTCGAGCTGGACGTCCAGGCTGAGGGCTCCGGCGAGGGTCGATCGGTTCATTGGTCACCCAGAGTCCGGGCTCTGCAGGGCGTGCGGGGGCGGCGCTCACAGGAGCGCAGGACTGGAGACCTGGATGCTGGACCCTTGCGGCTCCAACGGTATTCGCGCCATCTGCGGGCAAGGAAGCTGGAGGCAGAATTTGTGCTGATGGGGAATTCCCGTGCTACTTCTTTCCTGCCGCCCTTGCCGCCACCAGGAAGCGCTAGGAGCGAGCGCCTCCCCGCGGCCGAATCCAGCGCGCCGGACAGTTCGCGCTTGTTCCCGTGGGGGTTGATCCCAGGAGCGAAGGCCTGGCTTCAGAGGCGGCGGAAGGTATGTCAGGCCCACCCACCCACAACCTGAGCCCCCAGCAGGGACCGCGCTCAGTCCCTAGCCCAGGCCACGCGCCATCTCCACTCCACGGTCCCCACCTAGCCCAGTGGAGACCGAGAGCCTGGAGGGGAGCAAAGAGGTGGGCGATGTCTGTACCCGCTTTGGGACAAGATGCGTTTTGAATGGGACTCGCTTTCCGATGAGTTTTAAACGGCCTTTCTTCAAGCCGTGCCGATTTCATTGTTATTAGAAGTTGTTTTAGTAATCTTTAAAAGTTAATGATTTTTGAAATTTTCAGAATGTTAGTACCCTAGCTGACTCTAGTTTGGCGCAAATATTTAGCCACAAATTAAATTAGAATAAATTATTTATTTTAAAATCGATTATTTGGTTACTTACAATAATTGCATCTAAGTTACACGTCTATTTTTTCCCTTTGCAAATTGTCTATTTTCTTTTTTTAAGGAGTATATAGAGAAAAATTATCGTTCTTAAAGTAAATCATTTTTGTAAATCATTTAAATTTAATTCGTATATTTCTTTTCTTGTTGTTTTTAACAAAAGATTTATTCCATTTTCTTTATCAGAACCGTGTGAATAGACTTAAATAACTCATATTCAGTAAATGAGATCCCCATCTGCTGGCAGCTGTTCCCGGGTCGTGAGGGCGGTTTCAGGAGCTGCAGGTGCATCGAGCCGAGACGCCGAGGGCGAAGAGGATCCGGCGCCAAATGACTCGTTCGGGCGCAGACACGCGGGTCTTTTTCCCTGGCCCTGTCACCGCATCCTACGCCACCGCCATCCGTAGGGTTAGGTCTCCCAGGCCAGGCCAGAAATGGGTACAGCTTCCTGCCCTCCCAGCACTCCTTCTAGCGTGGCCAAAAGGGCGGCGCCCTCTTCCTGCCCCACGTTCCTGCCTTTACGTTCAAGCTGAAAACCATTCCCACGAGGTGGTCCCCGAGCGCCAGGGACAGAGGCGCCTGGCGTCCAGGCGGGGCAACAGCGGGGCGAGCAGAGGTTCCTGGCCACGTCGCGGGCTTGCGAGTCGGCGGGGCTCCCTAGGCAGGGAGGGGCTCGGGGCGCGGCGGGCTGTGGCGCGCAGGGCGCCGCCTTCAGCGGGGAGAGGAGACAGGCGTGGCAGCCGGAGGCAAAACTCCTCCCCGGGTGCCCGAGCTCGGGTTCCCAACATTTCCTGTTCCCCGCGTACTCTGTGACTTTCTGTGGACGACTCTACTCCCGGCGTCTCCCTTTCCTGCCCCCGATGGTAGGTTGTATTTCAGGACTCTCGAGAAAGGAAAGAAGTTCTTCCTGATCTATAAGTGTTAGTCCGAGATACTTAAGAGAACACACGAGGTTTCTAAAGAGAAAGGAGGGGATCGAGGTCTTGTGCCACCCGAGTCTCGGGCCGAAGTTGCTCTCGCCTGCTGTGCTGCGCGCCCAGACGCCGGGGTGGTTCCAAATACGAATCTGACGATGGCTTCCGCGAGGAATTACGCACCTCCAGCCTTCCCAGACCCCCTCCCGCCCGAGAGGTGGGAGTCGGAGGTGCCTGCTTTCTTTGGTGGTGGGAAGGGTGGAAGGACCAGCAGCAGGCAGCCGGCTTCCGAGAGCTCCAGTCAGGGTGGGCCCCGGCACAGACAGAGCTTGAGGCTGGCTTCTGGGTCCACCATCGGGGCCGGCGAGGCAGGTGACGACGCGCTTGGACGGGCAGACAATGGCGGGCGGGCCCTGCGCACAGGGCTGCGCCAGTCCGTAGGCAACTTCTTTATGAGAAGATACAAATGAGAACACCCTGTCCAAAAACTAGGTTAAATACGTGATGGTACAGCCATAGAATAGCAAAGATAAGGCAGATCTTTATGTATTGATATTTGAACATATTCATTATGCATAAGGTTTTTTATATTAAAAATGCGTAATTTTAAATGCTAGGCTTTACTTGCTGCAATATGTAGCTATGGATATTATAGAAATGTGCTCACAAAGGCTGGGAGCAAAATTGGAAGGCTATGGACCAAAACTGTTAACCAAGTCATTATTTCTGCCGTGGTGCTGGAGTGGGTTGGGGAGAGGATCTACCCCTTTTCCTGCACAGAAAGGCAAAAACTGGTTGCGGGGAAGATGGAACCACATCCCTCGCCTGGAGGCAGGAGATGCAGAGGTCATGGGAAGAGCTCAGGATTCCAGTCAATGAGACCCTGAAAGCAGCCTGACCCAGGTGCCTGGAGGGTGAGCGGGGAGGATGGAAAGCTGCCTAGAGCCTTCTTGTATGCACCATGGCTTGCTGATAGTGGCACCGAGTTAGACGTCTGGTTCCGGGAAGGAGACAGCATAAAAAACCTTGGTGTTGACATGCAAGCAGGCTTGGACTCAGGCTCCTAAAACTGCTTTATGATTTATAACAGTGCCATAATGTGAATCACTGTTGCCTAATTATTTTGCTGTTTAAGCAAGGACTGCAAGCATTCAGCACATTTACTAGGTTGCAAGGAATTATGACAATTATTAACATCTTCAGCACAGCTTAATTTACCTCTCTGCCCTTCCTTATAACCTACCTTTCCTTCAGGGCCGTGGGTTGAACTTGGATTGGTTCTGAGAAAGCTGATATTTTAAAGCATGGATCAACAGTTGCTGTTACTGTGTCCACCAAGGGTGAAACTGAGGGGCTTAGAAGTGGGAGTGAGGAAGGTGGATGTGATCAATGCAGTGGCTGGGAAATTTCCCAACGGTACCAGATTGAAGTCAAGGTGATAGGCTGGGTGGTCCCTGTAGGGAGGGGTGGTGGTGGTGGGGCACTGCCTGGGAAGGTGACAGGCAGGCAAGCTTCCAGAGGTGAGGCAGGGGATAATAGAGAAGGTGCAACAGACCCAAGGGAGAGGGGA
>JAQZBX010059603.1:0-17484 GCA_029593785.1 Cabassous unicinctus
CTTCTGAAGGATAAGAAAGGTGAAGCTTCCAATGATGCACGAGTAAGGTGGCCCGAGAAAAAAGGCCAAAATTGCAACCCAGGAAATCCTGAATAATTTGTCTTCACTGACTATTTTTGTTTAATTTTTTTTTCTTCAATGTATTCGGATGAGATGCACTATTTAATATTCTTTAAAGTTTACCAGTGAAATTATAACACTTTTCCTTGCCTTTTGAAATCTGTACTTATTATTTCTAACTAACTTGTCAAATAATATCTTTTAAAACAATTTATATCCTGTATTACTCAGCCAAAGTGGTGCTGATGAAAATACCAGAAATCTGTTGGTATTTTTAAAGGGTATTTATTTGGAGTAGAAGCTTATAATTACCAGGCCATAAAGCATATGTTTCTTCTTTCACCAAAGTCTGTTACCCCATCTTGGAGCAAGACAGCTGGTGACATTTGCCAGGGTTCAGGTTTCTTGGGTTCCTCTCTTCCCAGGGCTGCATTTCGCTCTGGGCTCAAATCCACTGTGTCCTCCACAATGTCCTGTGTAGACTTTGATGCTCTCTAAACTTTCCCTCTCTCCACAAGGCCAGCTGTGACTGTCAGATGAATGGCTTTTATTTTTTCCCCCGGGCCTTCTGTCCTTGCTCAGCAGAACTCCAACAACAAAACCCTTCCAGCCCTGTCCTTTGCCATGTCTTTTTATATAGGAGACCGCACCCACCAATGGGCACGTCTCAATGCCCTACTGACTGGCCCAGTCAATGCCCTTATCATAACTTAATAATGCCCAGATTAACTGAACAGTTTACAAGCATAATCCCATATCTATTTTTGTAATTTATACCGATATCAAACTGCTACATATCCATTTACCTATCTTATGCTATGTATTATTTTACGGTGTATTTTAACACTTTATTGAGGGCCTAGGCCACGGGTATCATTACTTTATTAATTCAATAATCATTTAGATTTATAATTTTAATTAACACATATTGTTCTTCAATCTATCCTGAGTCTTGAACCTTCTGAGATTATTTTCTTTCTGCCTGAAGAATATTCTTTTACATTTCTTTTAAAGTGAGTTGGTGCTAGCAAACTTTATTAGTTTTCATCCATCTGTAAAATTATTAATTTCATTTCTTCCTGAAGGATTGAGATGAATTAAATCTCAGGCCCTCCAGGATCTCCATGTCTGTGAATGCACCCATAGGGTTGCATAACTCCATTCTGTTGTAAATGTAATGGGTTTTTTGGAGAAGAAATTAGGGGCTTTCAGTTTTACAGTCTGCTTCCTCGGCCCACACCCACCAGGCAAAATCTGTGCACTCTGGCTCTGGGGATGGGAGTAATGGCACACCTCTCTGAGTTACACACCTTATTTTGTTGCTGAGATTTGGTTGAGAAAGCAAAGCATATTGAATACTTCTTGGGACCATTCTTGGAATCATTGCAATGGTGGCCAGCACCGCATTTTGATCAATGATGGCCACACACAATGTAGAGCTACTGCTTCATGAGTTCCCATTTCTCCCAAACTTAGGAGATCCCTCCTAATCCCTGTGCCCTGGATTATTGCCCTCGTGTGAGTCTTAAGTGGACCCCAGAAAAATAAGTTCGTACTAACCCATTAATGTGTGTGTAACTTTCTGTATATAGTATATTTTGGTTAGATTCAGGAAAGGGAACATTTCATTAGGTCACTTTTTGTTAGATTGCTTTAGTTTAGTTAAGGGCCTATGAATAGGTTTCAGGGACCAAGAAGGACCCCAATCATTGTGCTGAAGGCCTACATACATTGAACACACAGTGAAAGAGTGCTGCCATGTTTATCCTGTCATGTGTGAGAGTGCTCCAGGATCTCCTACAACTGTGGAGAGAGGCAGAAACCCTGAGAGGCTGAGGGAGAGGCCAGATCCTGGAGTTTTGGAGCAGCTTGAAGCCGAACACATCCAGGCCAGAGGAGAAGGGAGAGGTGTGAACAATTGTGTCTGAAGGCCCACTGCTGAGTTCAGGGAGAAAGTGAGTTTGGAGGAGAAGGCAGAGAGAGACAGGGAGGCCCAACATTTTGCCTTGCCAATAGTCCAGCTGCAGCTGACCCTTGTTAAGATGATGCCATGATATGGACATTTTCACAGCCTCAGAACTGTAAGCTTTAATACTAATAAATTCCATTAAAAGCCACCCATTTCTTGTATTTTGCATTGGCAGCACTTGGCAAACTCAAACAGCTAGGGACACAGGTAGGGAGAGCTGCCCTTTTCCCAAATGGCAGTGTGATGCTGCTGTCCAGTGAATTCACTTTTAAACTGTGTGTGTCTCCAGACTAGGTGGGAATGATTACTGATAAGATGGAGGGGCAGTCCTCTTGGCCAGAAAGTCCTGCAAGACAGGGAGTCAGGCAGGAGAATCACATGGCTTGGGGAGTAATATCAAGTCTCAGATGCCCCAGTATGATGTACCTGTCTCAGACAGGGTTTGGCCAGGTGGACAGGGGCAGATAAATGCATGGGAACAGGGGTCTGGTGCTGCAGAGGAGTCAGGGCACAGACAGGAGACTTCTTGCTGATTCTCCTTTTGCCTTTCCCTCCTTCCCTTGGCCTCCAGCGTCGACCCTCTTTTGAGGCTGCTCTTACTGTACATCTCCTGTGTCTCAGGCACAGACCCAGGTCTCCTACTTCCACGTCTACATTCACATTCTCCAATCTTGGGGCAGCTAAAGAAAGAGCAATGCCAAGATGCAACCTGTTGGTGTCAGGAAGGAAATGCCAAAATTCACATTACAGCATTGGCTAGAGCAATAACATCACCAGATTGAGCCAAATTAGGCCAGTGACCCTAAGAAATAGTAAGGCAACCCCAGAAAGTCCTGGAACCTGGCCTGACAAGAATAGAAGTGAGGTTGTGAGACAGTGCAATGTTTGCAGAAACCCTCAGAGGGTGCAGATGCCAGATATTTCTCAGGCTTAATAAAGATTAAATTTTTAACACATTTTTAAGAGTGTTGAGAAGGACGCAGACATCTTCAATCCCAGATGAGAACGTAGGCACTGGATGGGAAGAAGCTGATGAACAGCTGAGGAAGTTGGGATGTAACACGTGTTCACTGCAGTTCCCCAAAGCCAGAGAGGGAATATCCTGTTTGGGAACCAAACTCTCAGAGCCCCAATGAAATCCATCATCATAGGTTCTGGATCTGCAAAGGAGGACTGGAGAAAGCCCTGCTCAGTACTCACAGCCTCAGTTAGTGATGTGAGTCACTCTAGCGGGTCTTCACTGGGGAATAAGCAGCAGGAAGTCCATCTTCTCCTGTGGTGCTAACAGCCCTCTAATCATACACATGTAGAGACCAGTGTGGCCTTCACAAGGTCGGGTTCATGCTTCTTGAGCTCTGTGCTCACTCTAACTGAGGGAGGCCTCCACACATCCAGGCAGAAGGGGAGGGGGTGAAGGGAGTGAGCACTTTCCCTTTATGGGTGACTGTATATGAAAAGGGTGAGAGGAAGTGCCTTCCACAATAATGTTGCAGATACAAATCAATATCTTCAAATCAAGCATTTTGTATGATTCCATTGTGTACTATTTTCATAATTTCTTTTAAATTATAACCAAATTAACCGTGCAAAGAGTATAAAAATAATTTATTTTCATCCTTCAATGCCTGGCTTGCTTCACTCAATGTAAGGTCTTTAAGATTCATCCATGTTATTCCATGTGTTAGCACTTTATTCCTTTTAACAACTGAGAAATATTCCATTTTATGTATGTACCAAATTTTGCTTATCCATTCATCTGTTGATGGGCACCGGAGCTGATTCCAACTTTTGGCAATTGTGAACAATGCTGATCTGAACATTGATGTGCATGTATCTGTTCATGTCTTTGCTTTCAAATCTTCTGGGTATATACCCACTAGTGGAATTACTGGATCATATGGAAGAACTATTGTTAGTTTTCTGAGGAATCACCAAACTGTCCTCCACAGTGGCTGGACCATTCCACAATCCCACCAGCAGTGGATGATGGTTCCTGTTCCTCCACATCCTCTCCAACACTTATATTCTTCTGTTTTTTTTTTAATGGCTGTCATTTTGATGTGCGTTAGATGGTATCTCATTGTGGTTTTGATTCGCCTTTCCCTAATAGCTAGCGATGTCGAGCATTTTTTCATGTGCTTTTTAGCCATTTGTATTTATTCCTTGGAGAAGTGTCTTTTCAGGTCACTTGGCCATTTTTGAAATGGGTTGTCCTTTTATTTTTGTGGTGTAGGATTTCTATGTATATGCAGGATATTAGTCTCCTATCACATATATGGTTGCCAAATAGTTTTTCACAGTGGGTAGGCTCCC
Organism: Cabassous unicinctus; assembly: GCA_029593785.1. Taxonomy (NCBI): domain Eukaryota; kingdom Metazoa; phylum Chordata; class Mammalia; order Cingulata; family Chlamyphoridae; genus Cabassous; species Cabassous unicinctus. Next base: position 4,343 of record JAQZBX010059603.1, read on the forward strand.
TTTTTATTTTCTTAATAACATCCTTTTTGGTGCAGAAATTTTTAATTTTGATGAGATATCAATTACCTATTTTTTCTCTTGCTTCTTGCTCTTTGGCTGTGAAGTTCATGAAATCATTTCCTATTACAAGGTCCTGTAGATGCTTCCCTACATTATCTTCCAAGGTCTTTATGGTTTTGGCTCTTATATTTAGATATTTGATCAATCTTGAGTTGATTTTTGTATGAGGTGTTAATTGGTATTCTTCTCTCATTCTTTTGGATATGGATATCCAGTTCTCCAAGCACCATTGGTTAAAGAGGCCATTCTCTCCCAACTGAGTGGGCTTGGTGGCCTTGTTGAATATCAGGTGACTGTATATGTGAGGATCTATAGCAGAACTCTCAAATTGGTTCCATTGGTCAGTAGGTCTACCCTTGTGCCAATATCATGCAGTTTTCATCACTGTAGCTTTGTAGTATGTTTTAAAGTCAGGTAATGTGATACCTCCAACTTCATTTTAATTTTCCAATAAGTCTTTCGCAATTCAGGGCCTCTTACCTCTCCAAATATATTTGGATAAGACCTCATTGATTTGAATTGAGGAAAATTAACAGTCTCTGAGAACCAATGTCTGAAAGAGAGGTTAACAAGATAGAGAGAGATAGAAGGGTAGGTTGTGAGCCATCACCCATATGGACATAATCTATGGTAAAGTGATAGAGTATAGATGCATAGTGAAGGATAGCACAGATGGGTAGGGATATTAACAGGTGGATAGATTAGTATGGACAAGTTAGAATACCCAGGGCAAGTAACTATGAATCTTGTCATCCCATGTGCCATGACAGGGGAATATCATATGCCCCAGGACAATGGGGAGGAAGGAACAGAAAAGACTGAATGGGGTATTTAGTGGTCATGGGAAATGTTCTTCCTTACCTTACAGTAATGGACACAGGACATGGTAAATATCATCAAGAAATATAAAGCTGTACCACCTAAAATGTAAACTATACTGTAAACAATTGACAATGTTTAGTAGCTATGTTTCACTATCTGTATAACAGTTATAATAATGCTACCATCCACACACACACACATAAGGTTTTAATATGGGGTGCTAAAGGTGGAGGGAGTTTGGGTATATGGGAATCTCTAGTATTTGGTGTGTGACCTAAAATTTCTTTAAAAACTAAATGAAAATTTGGGAGACACTGGGGAATGAGAAGAGGAAGTTTTCATAGTATACAGTGGACATCTCCATTTATGCAGTGATAAAAGGAGAAAAAAAATAATAATAATTAAAAATTTTTTTCTCTTGTTTTTTCCCATTTTCTTTTTATGAATGTCCCAATCCGTTAATTATATTTTATTTTTAGTTCTTTTTTTCTGAATTTCCTTTTATTTTATCTCTTGCATTTAAGCTTATCACTATTATTTCATTTTCCTATTAACTATTTTGTTAGTATATGGGCTTCTTCTTCAAGGAAGGTTTAGGTGACAGAAGGGTTACAATGGGGGCTGCAGAGGACCATTGGTGGGGGTTGTCTGGGAGGGGGGATTCATGGAAAAAATTCATCTGAATATACATGAAAGATATATAAAATTGTTCAAATGATCAAGGGATGGGGCATTGTTACAGTGGGTAAACAATCACTCAATAAATGAGGGAATACTGAATTCCCAGTCTGGAGAGCTCTGCCACATTCTCCAATGGAGCAGCAACAGTCCCCCAAGTGCAGGGGCAGTGTCTGGTGAAAGAGGATGGCACACTCTTTGGTTCTTGTTATGGATGACTAGCCTTATGAGTCTATGCTCTTGTAACTGAAACATGGCCCACTGTTATGGGGTGACTAAGGGTTGCCCTGAGAGCCTCCTTGTTGCTCAAATGTGGCCTCTCTCTAAGCCAAACTCAGCATATGAATGCATTACTTCCCCCCAACGTGGGACATGACTCCCATGGATGAGCCTGCCTGGCAACGAGGGACTAATACTAAGTGCCAACTTGAAACATGGCTGGAAAAAGAACCTTGAATAAAAGGGGGAAAAGGTAAAGTCAAATGAGTTCATGTGGCTAAGAGACTTCAAAGAGATTCAGGAGTTCATCCCAGAGATAACGCTTACACACTCTTCAGTAGGATCTCATAGAACACCAAAGGGGATATTACCCCACACAGAGGGACTCCTGAGGGCTCTGGAGACACCCAGGTTGTACATAAGGGGGGAAAACCCCAGATATTGATGACTTATTAGTAGGCTCTACTTTGGAATCTGAGCTCCTGAAAGTGACAGAGTTGGACTCAAGTAACTCCTCTCTGCACATGGTCCATCAGTCCCTTTTATTCAAACCTATATGTGAGGCAGGAGTTTGTAGGTGTTCTTCCAGAGACTGGAGCTACTGGCCTGCTTATGTGCTAGCTGTGCCTGGAATCTCAGTGGAGGTGCAACCCCTACTCTACCTCTCAATGGACTCACCCAAGTAACCTGGTGAGGAGATGATGAAGGTGGACAATGGCCATCCCAGGGAATGGAGAGAGCCTGCAACTGAAGGCAGATAATCCCTTCCATCATATCCATGGGATATAAGCCCACTCTCACTTGGAGAGGGAGTGGATATCACCATTCCAGTCACCTCAGGATTGGGGGAAGTGCTATGGACTAGAGTGGACTTAATGATATTCTGTTGTAGACATATTGGGATTCAAGAAATGGAAGAAATTATAACACTGAGGTGAAGCCAATGGCCACTAGAGGCTTTTGGGGTGGGGAGGGGAAGGACAGTTGTAATACTGGGGTTTTTACAGAACTTGGGGTTTGTCCTGAGTGACGTTGTGGCCACAGATATCAGCCATTATACAGCAGCATATACCATGCAGAACTGTGTGGGAGAGAGTGTGGCCTATGATGTGAACTGTGTTGTATGTTTAGTGGCAAAGCCCCAGGATGGGTATATCCATTGCAGGTGATGTGCCACACTAATGAAAGAGGTTTATGTGAGATGTTATGGGAGGTATGGGAGGTGGAGATCATGGGAATCCCTGTAATTTTTGTGTAACCTTTATGTAATCTAAGTATCTTTAAAAATATATGTGAAAAAAATAATAACATTTATGTAAGCAAATGTACATATATGAATATATATCTACATATCATTTTACAAATAAAAATTTTTTTAAAATAATTTATTTCTCTTATGGCAAACAGCAAAATTCCTTCTCTAGCTTCAACTGCCATTCCTCCTTCCTCAGAATTATCTGCATTTTCAGATTCTTTTGGGTACATATTTCTGTTTGTAAATACATGCATTATCTAGTTTCATCCATCCCACACCCTATCATATAAGGAAAATGTTGGAATACAACTTAAGAACATGAGTACATTTTCTAACTTCTTAAAATGCTTGAGATTAGAAGTATATCATCTAATTATGTAAAGATCATTACTGATTTAAAATAATAAGGAAAATTGGAGTTAATTAGAAAGCTGGCTACTTTAGTTCAGTGGCTGTTAAACTTGAATCCACATCAGAATCAGGTGAAGAATCTGAAAAATATACCTGATTGGAGTGCCTTATAAGAAAATGCTACAAAAATTGGCAGCATTATTTTTTAAATGGTAATTTTTAAATGCTTACCCAAAATGTAATGGATTGAAGAATCAGTGAAATCAACCAGGATAATTTGAAATAAGTGGAAAGACCATCTTTACATAAACTAAGAGAAATCTCGAGTTCTGATGCATAAATTAGTGGTAAAAAATTGAACAAAGATGAGTGTGGAAGAAGACGTGGGAGGAGCAGATCTCCGAAGAAACTGCAAGTGCCCTTTTCCAAGAGGAGAAAGACATCCTGAATAGCACAGCCACAACTGATTCCTTAAAAGATTGGCAACAAGTTGCACAGACTCGAGGTGGAGATTCTTTGGAGATTCACATTCATTACATTCACAGGGTTTCTCTCCAGTTGAATGTTGTCATGTTTAATGAGATACAGCCTTCTGCTGAAGGCAATTCCACATTCCTCAAATATATAGGGTTTCCCTCCACTATAAATTTTCTCATGGTTAGTGAGATTTCATTAGCTACTGAAGGCTTTCCTATATTCACTGGATATATAGGGTTTCTATCCAGTTTGTCTTCTCTGGTGTGTAATGAGGCTTGATTTCTGAATGAATGCTTTCCCACTTCCATCGCATTCACAGTGTTTCTCTCCAGTATGTATTCTCAGATGGAAAATGAAGTTTTCCTTCTGGTTGAAGGCTTTTCCACATTCATTGCTCATATAGTGTTTTTCTCCAGAATGAATGCTCTGATGTTTAATGAACTCTTGCTTTTGGCTGCAGGCTTTTCTGCATTCTTTACATTAATTTTGTTTCTGACCACTATGAATTTTTTTCACGTTCTGTGAGGTATGATTTGTCCCTAAAGGCTTTCTCACGTGCCTTACTTGCATAGATTTCTTTGCAGTAGGAAATCTCTTGTATCTGAGATTTGACATTTGAATTAAAGCTCTCCCACATATATATGATTTCTCTTCATTAAGAATTTTCTGATGAATAAAGAGGTTTTCTTTCAGGTTGAAAACTTTCACAGAAGTATTACGTTTCTATGCTTGTTCCCCTGTATGGCTTTTAAAATGAGGAGTAAAAAATGCCTCTAAAGAGTAGACTGCACTCACGACACTCATATAATCTCTCTCTTGTTTGAATTTTCTCATATTCCATGAGGTTTTGTTTCATATGGAAGCATTACCATGTTCATTACACTACTAATGCATGAATATTTCATGCTCAATAAAATTTAATACCTGGCTGAAGGATTTCCAATATTCCTAATATACACAGGGTTTTACTCCTGCATGTTTCTTTGATGTGACTCCAGCATTTCCAATTTCATGAAACCCTAAATGGTTTTTCTGAAGGATTAAGTCTCAGATATCACATGAGGTTGAACTTCCAAGAAAACTCACACTCATTACACTTCAAGGGGAGGACTACGATGAGGGGCAAACTGGCAAAATTCGTTGTCTTCCTTCTTTTTTCCTTACACAGATTCCCTCATGCTTAGGTAAGCATGATGCAAATTCCTTCAAAGTGAAGTTACATTCATAGAAGTTTTATTTTGAAGAAACAATGCTTGTGGTCAGAGAAAATATTTTCCCAACTTTCTTACATTCTCTGCCTTCATCTTAAGTCTGTACTGTGGTGGAAGTGGGTATAGCTTCACACACAAGTTTTTTGTTAAGTGGTTCTTTCTGCTTCTTAATGTCCTATTATTCTTCATAGTTTTTGGGTGCAGCAAAAGGAGTGAATAAAGGGAAATTTATAGCATTTAATACATTCATTAGAAAAGAAGTAAAATCCAATATCGTTCATCAAATCCTTCAGTTAAGGAAGCACAACAATATCTCCTTTTTATTTGTTCTATCATTCATGGCTCTTCTTGATTCACGTGAGCATCACATCCAGTTTAGTGACTTCATACCAAGGAAATGGGGAAGTGATACAGCACTTGATTTATGATGGGGACACAAATCAGCACCCCATTAATCAACACTGGGACCTTCAGACATTTGAAGTATAAGAAAGGTGCAGCTTCCAAAGATGCAAGAGTATGGTGGCCCCAGAACAAATGCCAAACTGGCAACCCAGGAAATCCTGAATACTTTGTTTTGGACTGATTTCTTTGGTTCAATTTTTCTTTCCTCTATTTATTTGGATGAGAGTGACTACTTAACATTCTTTAAAGTTTACTGGTGAAATTATAACACTTTTGCTTGACTTTCAAAATCTGCTCCTATTATTTGTTATTGACTGGCCAAATAATATATTTTAAAACATTTTATATCATGTATTAGTCAGCCAAAGGGGTGCTGAGGAAAATTACCAGAAATCTTTTGGTCTTTATAAAGGGTATTTATTGGGGGTAGAAGCTTACAGTTACCAGGACAGAAAACATAAGTTTCTTCCTTCACCAAAGTATGTTTCCCCATCTTGGAGAAAGAGAGCTGCAGACATTTGCCAGGGTTCAGTCTCCTGGGTTCCTCTCTTCCCAGGACTGCATTTCTCTCTGGGTTCATCTCCTCTGTTTCTCCACAAGGTCAGCTGTAGACTATGAGGCTCTCTAAGCTTTGAATGTCTCCACAAGGCCAGCTGTAAACGGTCAGGTGAATGGCTTGTCTCTATTCCCAGGGGCCTTCTGTCCTTGCTCATCAGAACTCAAAACCAAAATTGCCTCCAGCTGTGTCCTTGGCCATGTATTTTTATGTTTGAGACCCCACACACCAAGGGGAGGGGTCAACACGCTACTGATTGTGGCCCAGTCAATATCCTGATGATAATTTAATCATGCCCAGGTTAACAGAACAGTTTACAAGCATAATCCATTATCTATTTTTGGAATTCATACCGATAGCAAACTGCTACATATCCATTTACCCATCTTATGGTATATATTATTTTAGGGTGTATTTTAACACTTTATTGAAGTCCTAGGACACAGATATCATTATTGCTTTATCCATTAAATAGTTATTTAGATATATGAACTTAATTAACATATATTATTCTTCAATCCATTCTGAATCTTGAACATTCTGAGATTATTTTCTTTCTGCCTGAAGAATATTCTTTTATATTTCTTTTAAAGTGAGTTGCTGTTATCAAACTTTATTAGCTTTTACTCATCTGTAAAAGTATTTCTTTCACTTATTTCTGAAGGATTGAGATGAATGAAATCTCAGGCCCTCTAAGATCTCCACTACTTTGGAGAACACACTTAGGGTGGAAGTTCTCCATTCTGTTGTAAATGTAATCAGTTCTTTGGAGAAGAAATTATGGGCTTTCAGTTTCACAGCCAGCATCCTGACACCCAAGCCCCAAGGCAAAATCTGTGTGCTTTGGCTCGGGGGATGGGAATAATGGCACACCTCTCTGAGTTACACACCTGATTTTGGAGCTAAGATTTAGTGGAGAAAGCACAGTATATTGAGTTCTTCTTGGGACCTTTCCAGGACCATTGCAATGGTGCTCAGCACCCCGTTTTGCTCAATGATGGCCACACCCAAAGTACAGCCACTGCTTCATGAGTTTACCCTGCCATGTGGTAGAGGGCTCCAGGATTTCCTACAGCTGTGGAGAGATACAGAAACCCCGAGAGGCTGAAGGAGAGCCAAGAGGCTGGAGTCTTGGAGCAGCTTGAAGATGAAGACGTCCAGGCCAGAGGAGAGGAGAGAGGTGTGAGCAATTGTGTGTGATTGCCCACTGCTGTTTTCAAGGCAAAAGTGAGTTTGGAGGAGAAGGCAGAGAGAAAGAGGCAGGCCCAACATTTGGCCTTGGCAGGAGACCAGCAGAAGCTGACCCTTGTTAAGACAGCATTTTTGAGGATGCCTTGATTTGGACATTTTCACAGCCTCAGAAATGTAAGCTTTAACCCTAATAAATTCCAATACAAGCCAAGCTATTCCTGGTATTTTGCTTTGGCAGTGATTTGCAAACTCAAACAGCTATGGACACAGCATCAGAGCTCTGGCTGTTCCCAAATGGCAGTGTGATGCTGCTACCCAGTGAATTCACCTGTAAACTGTGGGTGTCTCCAGACTAGGTGGGAATGAGTACTGGTAAGATGGATGGGGTAGTGCTCTTGGCCAGCAAGGCCTGCAAGACAGAGTCAGGCAGGGGAGTCACATGGTTTGGGGACTAGTAAAAATTCACAGATGCCCCAGTATGATGTACCTTCCCCAGGCAGGGTTTGGCCAGGTGGGCAGGGGCAGATAAATGCTTGGAAACTTGGGTCTGGTGCAGCAGAGGTGTCAGGGCACAGAGATGAGACATCCTGCACCTGCACCTGCACCTCCTTCCTTTGGCCTCCAGCGTTGACCCTGTGAGGAGGCTGTCCTTATTGTACCCCTCTTGGGTCTCATGCCCAAACTTAGTTATACTACTTCCAGTTCTACATTCACCTTCTCAAATCTTGGGGCAGCAAAGAAATAGCAATGCTTAGATGTACCGGTTGGTGTCAGGAAGGAAATGTCAAATTTCACATTACAGCATTGGCTACAGGAATAACATCACCAGAATGAGCACCATTAGCCAGGTGACCCAAAAAAATAGTACAGGAATCCCAGAAAGTGCTGTGAAATGGGGCTGACAAGAATAGAAGTGAGGTTGTGAGATAGTGCAATGTTTTCAGAAATCCTCAGAGGGTGCAGATGCCACATATTTCTCAGACTAATTAAATATTAAATTTTCAGCACATTTTTAACAGTGTTGAAAATGATGCAGACCTCTTCAATCCCAGAAGAGAACTGAGTGGTTGGATGGGAAGAAGTTGATGAACAACTGAAGAAGCTGGAATGTAACACGTGTTCACTGCATTTCCCCCAAGCCAGAGAGGGAATGTCCTGTTTGGGAAACAAACTCTCAGATCCCCATAGAAAACCATCATCATAGGCTCTGGATCTGCAAAGGAGCACAGGGAGAGAGCCCTGCTTTGCAACCACAGCCTCAGTTAGTGATGTGAGTCTCTCTAGTTGACCTTCACTTGGGAGTAAGCAGCAGCAAGCCTGCCTTCTCCTGTGGTGGTAACAGCCCTGTACCAGACACGTGTAGAGAGCAGTGTGTCCTTCACAAGTTGCATACCTGCTCCTCAGTCACCGTGCTCACTCTTGCTGAGGGAGGCCTCCACCAATTCAGGCACCTGGGGAGGGGCTGAGGGGAGTGAGAATTTTTCCTTTATGGGCAACATTATTTCCAAAATGTGTGGGGAAGTGCCCACCACAGTAAAGTTGCAGATACAAATCAATATCTTCAAATCAACCACTTTGTCTGATTTCATTGTGTTCTATTTTCACAATTTCTTTTAAATTATAACCAAATTATCCGTGCAAAGAGTATAAAAATAATTTATGTCTGTTATGGCAAACAGCAAAATTCCTTCTCTTGCCTCAACACCCATTCCTCCTTCCTCAGAATTATCTGCATTGGCAGATACTTTTGGGTAAACATTTCATTTAAAAATGCATACATTCTCTAGTTTCATCCATCCCACACCCTATCCCATATGAGAAAAATATTGGAGTACAACTTAATAATATAAAGATATTTTCTGACTTATTTAAATAATTGAGACTAGAAATATATCGTTGAATGATGAAAGGTTCATTTCTGATTTAAAATAATAAGGAAAATTGGAGTTAAGTAGAAAGCAGGCCACTGTCATTCAATGGCTGTTAAACTTGAATCCACATCAGAATCAGGTGAAGAAACAGAAAAAAAATAAATTCTTGCAGTGCCCTATAAGAAAATGGTACAAAAATTGGCAGCATTTTTTTTAAAGTGGTAATTTTTAAACTGCTTACCCAGAATCTAATGGATTAAAGAACCACTGAAAACTACCAAGATAATTTGAAATAAATGGAAAGCCCATATTTACATAAAGTAAGAGAAATCTCAAGTTATGATGCATAAATGAGTGGTAACAATTTGAACACAGATGAGTGTGGAAGAAGATGTGGGAGGAGCAGATCTCAGAAGAAACTGCAAGTCCACTTTTCAAGAGGAGAAAGACTTTCTGAATTGCACAGTCACAGCCATTTCCTTAATAGATTGGCAACAAGTTGCACAGACTGAGGTGGACATTCTTTGGAGATTCACATTCATTACCATCTCAGGGTTTCTCTCCAGGATGAACATTGTAATGTTTAATGAGATACTGCCTCTGACTGAAGGCTATTACACATTCGTTACATATATAGGGTTCCATCCACTATGAATTTTCTCATGGTCAGTGAGATTTGACTTGCTACTAAAGGCTTTTTACATTCCTTACATATATAGAGTTTCTATCCAATTTGTCTTCTCTGATGTGTAATGAGGCTTGATTTCTGAATGAAAGTCTTCCCACATCTGTCACATTCATAGGGGTTCTCTCTAGCATATATTTTCAGATGGTTAATGATGTTTTCATTCTGGTTGAAGGTGTTTCCACATTCATTGCCTATATAGGGTTTTTCTCCAGAATGAATGCTCTGATGTTTAATGAACTATTGCTTTTGGCTGAAGGCTTCTCTGCATTCTTTACATTCATTTTGTTTCTGTCCACTATGAGTTTTATTCATGTTCTGTGAGATATGATTTGTCCCTAAAGGCTTTTTCACATTCCTTACATGCATAGGATTTCTTTGCTGTAGGAAATCTCTTGTATCTGAGATTTGACATTTGAATTAAAGCTCTCCCACATATATATGATTTCTCTTCAGTAAGAATTTTCTGATGAAAAGAGGTTTTCTGTCAGGTTGAAAACTTTCCCACATGTATTACATTTCTATGCTTGTTCCCCTGTATGGCTTTCAAAATGAGGAGTAAAAAATGACTGTAAACAGCAGACTAGTTTCAGGACACTCATATGGTTTCCCTCTAGTTTGAATTTTCCCATATTACATGAGGTTTTCTTTCTGATGGAAGCATTCCCATGTTCATTGCAATAGTAACTAAAGTATCAATGTTTCATGCTAAATGAGATTTAATGCCTGGCTGAAGGATTTGCAATATTCCTTACATACACAGGATTTTACTCCTGTATGTTTCTTTGATGTGACTCCAGCTTTCTCAATTCATGAAAACCCAAACAGTTTCTCTGAAGGATTAATTCTCGTGTAATCTCAGGCAGTTAATTTTCCAAGAAAACTTCACACAGATTACACATAAAGGGGAGGACTAACATGTGGGGTAACTGGCAAAACTCATTGTCTTCATTCTTTTTTCATTACACAGATTTCCTCTTGCTTAGGTAAGCATGATGCAAATTCCATCAAAGTGAATTTACGTTCACAGAAGTGTTATTTTTAGGAAACAATGCTTGCAGTCAGAGAAAATATTTTCCCACCTTTCTTACATTCTCTGCTTTCATCTTCAGTCTGTACTGTTATGGAAGTGGATACAGCTTCACTGAGAAGTCTTTTGTTATGTGCTTCTTTCTGCTTCTTACTGTCCCATGCTTCTCCATAGTTTATGGGGTGCAGTAACAGCAGTGCTTACAGGGAAATTTATTGCATTGAGTTCATTCATTAGAAAAGAGGAAAGATCCAATATCAATCATCTAAGCCTCCAATTTGGGAAGTGCAACAATATCTCCTTTTTATTTGTTCTATCAATCATGGCTCTTCTTGCTTCAAATGAGCATCACATCCAGTTTGGTGACTTCATAACTAGGAAATCAGGATGTGATACAGCACTTGATTTAGGATGGGTCTAAACAACACCCCATAATTCAACCCTGGAACCCTCAGGCTTCTGAAGGATAACAAAGGTGCATCTTCCAAAGATGCATGAGTAACGTGGCCCCAGAACAAAGGCCAAAATGGCATCCCAGGATATCCTTAATACATTGCCTTGGAAGACTAATTTGTTCAATTTTTTCTTCTTCTATGTATTTGGATGAGATGCACTATTTAATATTCTTTAAGTTTACCAAGGTAATTATACATTTTTGCTTGCTTTCCCATATCTCACTTATTATTGATTCTTACTGACTTGCCAAGTAATGTATTTTAAAACATTTTATATCCTGTGTCAGTCAGCCAAAGGGGTACTGATGCAAAATACCAGAAATCTGTTGGTATTTCTAAAAGGTATTTATTTGGGGTACAAGCTTAGAGTTACCAGGTCATAAAACATAAGTTTCCTCCTTCACCAAAGTATGTTAACCTGTTTTGCAGTAAGAGAGCTGCCGATATTTGCCAGAGTTCAAACTTCTTGGGTCCATCACTTCCCAGGGCTGCATTTCTCTCTGTGCTCAGCTCCCCTGTTTTCTCCAGAAGGTCAGCTGTAGACTACGAGGCTCTGTATGCTTCGCCTCTCTCCTCAATACAGCTGTGAACTATAAGGTGAATGGCTTCTCTCTTTTCCCTGGAGACTTCTGTCCTTGGTCATCAGAACTCCAACATCAAAACTACTCCAACTCTGTCCTTTGTCATGTCTCTTTATGTTTGAAACCCCACTCAACAATGGGTGGGACTCAATGCCCAACCGACTGTGACCCAGTCAATGCCCTTATCATAATTTAATCATGCCCAGTTTATCTGACCAGTTTAGAAAGATAATCCCATATTTCTTTTTGGAAATCATAACGGTATCAAACTGCTACATATCCATTTACCCATCTTATGCTATATATTATTTTATGGTGTGTTTTAACACTTTATTGATGTCCTTGGGCATGGGTATCATTATTACTTTATCCATTCAATAGTCTTTTATATATACGAATTTAATTAACAGACATTGTTCTTCAATCTATTCTGAAACTTGGACCTGCTGAGATTATTTTCTTTCTGCCTGAAGAATGTTCTTTTACATTTCTTTTAAAGTGAGTTGCTGCTAGCAATCTTTATTAGTTTTTATTCATCAGTAAAAGTATTTCTTTCACTTCTTCCTGAAGGATTGAGATAAACTAAATCTCAGGTCCTCCAGGATCTCCACTGCTATTGACAGCACCCTTAGGGTTGAATTTCTCCTTTCTGTTGTAAATGTAATCATTTCTTTGCAGAAGAAATTTCGGGCTTTCAGTTTTACTGTCTGCTTCCTGCACCCCCTACCCCCCATGCAAAATTTGTGTGCTCTGGATCTGGGGATGGGAATAATGACACACCTCTCTGAGTTACACACCTGATTTTGGATCTAAGATTTGGTGGAGAAAGCACAGTATATTGACCTCTTCTTGGGACCATTCTGGGGACAAGTACAACGTGGGTCACCACCCCATTTTACCCAATGATTGCCACACCCAAACTACAGCCACTGCTTCATAAGTTCACATTTCTCCCAGACTTAGGAGACCCCTCTTGATCCCTGTGCCCTGGGTTAATGCCCTTGTTTGAGTCTTGTGTGGATACTGGAATAGTATGCTCTTACTAATCAATTGTTGTGTGTGCAAAGATTTGTATGTAGGACATTTTGTAAACAGCCAGATAAGGGACATTTTGATTAGGTCACTGTTTGTTAGATTGCTTTAGTTTAGTTAAGGGCCTCTGATTAGATTTCATGGACCAGGATGGACCCCAATCATTGTGTTGAAGTCCTACACAGAGGGAACACACAGAGAAAGAGGGCTGCCATGTTTACCCTGCCATGTGGGAGAGGGCTCAAGAATCTCCTACAACTGTG
>JAQZBX010059604.1:0-17485 GCA_029593785.1 Cabassous unicinctus
TCCAAAGCATTTTAACACAAACCTGTAATGAGAAATTCAGTAGTAGGAAGTAGGAAGGTGTATTAGTCAGCCAAAGGGGTGCTGATGCAAAATACCAGAAATCAGTTGGTCTTTATAAAGGGTATTTATTTGTGGTAGAAGTCCACAGTTACCAGGCCATAAAGCATAAATTTCTTCCCTCACCAAAGTCCATTGCCACGTGTTGGAGCAAGACAGGTGCCGACATTTGCCAGGGTTCAGGCTTCCTGGGTTCCTCTCTTCCCCAGGCTCTGTTTCTCTCTGGGCTTAGCTCCTCTGGTTCCTCCACAAGGTCAGCTGTGGACTATGAGGCTATCTAGGCTTTGCTTCTCTCCACAAGGCCAGCTATTAACTCTCAGGTGAATGGCTCATTTATTTCCCTGGGCCTTCTCTCCTTCCTCACCAGAACTCCAACATCAAAACTGCTACTCAAAACTGCTCTCTCTGTCCTTTGCCTTTCCTTTTATATTTGATTCCCCCACCCACCAGGGGGTGGGGCTCAATGCCCTACTGACATGGCCCAGTTAATGCCCTAATCATAACTTAATCATGCCCAGATTAACAGACCATTTACAATCATAATCCAATATCTATTTTTGGAATAAATAATTACATCAAACTGCCAAAAGGGTACAGAAGTTAAAACTTGGGTAAGATTAATTATGAGAAAAGACCTGATCCATGACACCTCTGGAGAGGGCACACCCATGGCATTCATTTTGGGCCTTGCCCCTCACTGCCTTCCCACCACATTCCAGACCAGCTAGCTTGGTGTAGTCAATAGGAAGGTGGGCTTGCAAAGACATATACCCACTGAGAGGTGCAAGCTCCTAGCTCTGAGTCATTTCCATCAATGACACCAATGGGATAAGTTGGGAGAAGGCAATGGCCTGAGGGCAAAGTCTCCTCGCTGCTAAAAGGGCTTGAAAAAGATTAGCAGCACACAGTGCTCACCTGGGGGACCTCTGTCTTGGCAGGTCCCTATTTTAAGCCCCTGCCCTGTACCCCTGACCTCCCAGCCAGGGTCTGATCTCACAGGTATGGGTGCACAGCACAGATGCAGAGAGTTCCTGGTCTCTTCCCTGCCAGGATTATGTCCCATGGGAGCTCATAGGTGAACATGTTTAAAATGGATAAGCAAAAGAAGGCATTAAACAGGCTGTAGGCTATAGGTTCACCCACCAATAACCCCTTGGATGGCAGCACCAAATGTGTTACTGGATTTTGTCTAGGTTCTTGACTATGCTGCAGAAATGAATTTCAAGAGCACTTCAGGTTAGGCCAGTAATTTATTATGGTAGGGAGGCAAGAGAAATGTGAGAAAATAACAGATCATAGATCCCAGAGAGAGAAAGGGGCAGAGGAGTGATTTACAGACTGCTATTTCCCATTATAGATTATCAATGCCCAGGTTTTACTTCCACATTGATCCATGTGTGGGTGGGGTGGGGTGGGGGGACACATTGAGAGCAGGACACAGAAGTCGAGAGAGACAGCTTTTTAAACCATTAATTATTCCACCCCTTTGCTAATGGCATGGGAGGAGTCACAGCTGTTTGCTGTTTTGATTGATTACCCCACCCATCAATCCTCCAGGTGGCACCAATGATAATATCCCTGGAGAGTATCAGGGCTTCTCCTGGTTTCTGGAGGAATTCTCATTCTCATGAGGCTTTTCCAACAGATATATTGGTGGTATCAATATCCATGTAGACTTCTTGCCAGGTTCCAGATCCATCTATTGATTTCCTATCTTACTAGCCTGCTTCATTTACCATAGGTTCATATTAGGCAAGCTTAATCTGTTTAAGGAAATTCCCTTCTATTCTTGTGTTAAGAATTTATTTTACTTTTTTAAACTTCATATAATAAACTATTATATTTATTTTCCATTTCCAAACTTTTCCAATAAATCTAAACAGAAACCGTGTACACATTAAGCATTAGCTCCCTATTACCTGACCAACACAATGTATCCCCTGGTAGCCTGTATTCTAGATTCTCTCTATAAATTTACATTTTATATTTAGTTCACAGCATTGAGGTCATTCAATATTTGTCTTTTTGTACCTAGCTTATTTCATTCAGCATAATGTCCTCAAGATTCATCCATGTTGTCTCTCACATCAGGACTTCTTCCTTTTAACACCTGAATAATAATCTACCCTCCCCACCACCCTCACCTCACCTCTTGCCCAGATTTACTGGGGTATTTGAGAGCTCAACCCAGGATTGTTATTGGTTTAACTTTTGCAACATGCCTGTCATTTTTTTAGTGGATTACTAAATAATAATTTTATTTTTGTAAAATTAGAAACAGTAGACAAACATTTATATAATTAAAGTTCCAAATCAGAGTAATACAAATAAATAAATTATTGCAGTTTTAAAAGAAAAGTGTAACTGCCAAATGATGTCTAAATAAGTTTTGAAAACAACTTGGTTTTTACCATAGCAGTTCTATTTTCTTTTTCTAAATGTCTTAGCAAAATTCTGTAAAATAAATTTCTAACAGAAAAGAGATTTAAAGCAGTAAGATCAATACTAAACCACAAAGTCACTAATAAATGTCAGAATGGCATTTAACAGAAGTCACTTGTGAACACTTTTTAAACTGCCTCCTTTTGGAGGTAATGGGATTGAAATAAACATTCCAAATATGAAGGAAGCAGGAAACACACTTTTACTAGAATTTCTTTTGCTTTATGTCTCAGCAAATTTCTTTGGCTTTATGTGCAGTTGGGGGAAGTTCAACTAATAATTTGGGTTGGGGGAGGAGGAGGCAGAGGACACTACTCATTTCCTTGATTTCTTTTGTTTCATTTTGGTAAGCTTACAACTGCGGGATAATTTATTATACTAGAATGCATTAGTAATCTGATTCTTAACAGAGTGTGTAGTAAAACTAGGTGTTTAACCACTCAAAATTAGAGACTTGCTATGATATGTTTCCTATCAAGGTAACCATAGCCAGAAGTTGCTTAAGAGGTTAGATTTTGCTATATGGGCAATTACAAAAGGATGAAGAGAAAATGAAAGCACTGAGATACATGACAGATCCTTGTTATTCCAAAGACAACATTACAGCCCTCCTCCCATCGAAGACACGTTTATATAATCTGATTTCAAAGCTTCCACTGTTAAGCCAGAGATCCATTGCCTTAGTATCCTGAAAAATTTCCTCTCTACTCACTCCCACACAATTTAGCTTGGAAAGAAATATGTGTTGATGGTTTTATCTCAGTGATTTCTGCCACAAAACTCCTCTAATTTTTATTCCCACCAACCTGAACTTAAAAAATGCAATTAAACCCTGAAATGAAAACTGATTTTCTTGGTTTTATAGTCACATCTGAAGAAATGATATTTAAAAAATAATTTGAAGAGTACTAAATTTCATAAGTACTTAAAAATATTCAAATATCTTACTGTATCCTAAAATAACACCTCTCCATAAGCTAACTGCCATTAGTCAGGAAAAGTAACACTACAACAACTTCATATCTTTACCTTTTTGGTTTTCATGTGCAAGTAACCTAGTTTCATGGTCTCTAACCTGAACCTCCCAGTAATAAGGCAAACAAATAATTTATTCTTTAAAAAGGCCAACTTCAGGTTAGAGTATATACATTTTATATTACATCTTACAACAGTAATAACATAAGCATATTTCTTCCAAAAAACCATAACAAAATCAAAACTGGTAAACATTAACATACACAAAGAGATTCAATAACTTACTTAAGAAAATCACTTGAAAACATTGGCTGACAATCCTCGACAGCGTAAACACCAAGGTAAAGAACATAGAAACAAAAAGGAAAGCACTTTTGAATAATTTTCAGTGGCAAAGTATATAGTAAAATGAAAAGTCAAGAAATGTTAATATCTGTTAAAATGCCAACAGTAAAATAGATTTTATTTTGACATGAACTTTATATTTTCAAAATAATTTACAAATCACAGGTATAGATGCTCCTAAAAATCTCCTTCTCTTTTCTTGTTTTAGGACACCTCTTACCCCTGATATCAGAGATATGCCAGTCTTGTGAATACCAGACTAAGACAGAGAGGTGTGGGGGCTACTGCAATATAGTCAGTGAACAGAAAGGCACATTTTTCATTATAAACTTTTAATCTCTCAAAATATTTAAATGCTCAGTTTGGGTAAACAAGTCTTCATCCAATTTTCTCATTTATAGCAAACTGTACTCACTTTAAAAATATACTTTCTTCAACTTTCTCATACATATTTCTAAGTATATGTATGTATTTTTCCTCTTTCAAAATGGAGTTCTTGATATTTTTACCCTAAGTATTGTTACAGTACATATGTTTTAATTGCACATTTTAGGAAAACAAAACCCATGGTAGTTCAAATTTCCATAGCTAGAAAATTGTTTCTTTATAATATAAAAAGCCCTCATCAAAATACACTTTTCACTGCAAAAAATAAAAAAAAGAGACAAATGGATTTACACAAATTAATAAAAATTTAACTTGAGTAGGTTTCAGTGTGGTTCTTGAGTCCCTATCAAGCACATTTAATCTTATTCTCCCAGAGTTTTCATGTTCTATTTTTTAAATACTTTCAATTGAGAATTTAGGATCCCCACATTTGTTTTTCATTCCACATCATCTTCCAACAAGCTCTGATCTTGAGGGATTCTCAGGAGCTTAGTCAGAAGCACCTGGAACACCAGTGGTGGAAGAGTTCATGGTAAAACTTGCCATCACAAATGTGGATGGTCACCCAGGGCAGTGGCATTGGTCAAATGCTCCACAGCATTCTCTTATTATCCTGGGGCTAGGAACTCCTTCATTCAGCTGTATTTCTTCAAGGAAGTATTTCTGAACTGCTTTGGTACATTTCAGATTGGATAACTTGGAAAGCCTGCCTCTCTGCTTGTCAAGTTTCTGTTTTCTTTTTTGGATCTCAAACCTGTTTTTGAAAATGGGTTCTCTCTTTCTCTTGCAGTTGAATTAAATACAGTACCCCATGCAGAGTGCCACATATATACTGGTGGAGAGTCCTCTTTTCTAATCCTCCATTTTCCTTTGGTTGCCTAGTGTATAGGGCAGCATTGGCCAGTGGAGGAGCCCTTGGCCAGCAATGCTCTGTTTATGAAGTTGTTTTTAATTGTTATTATTTTTTATCTTCTGTATGTGCATTAGGGAGCCACCAAATTATGTGGCACCACGACAAATGGAAAAAGGTTAAAAATGAAAATACAGATTTAGACATATGTGGGTTCCCTGTCTTTTCACAGGATGCACAAGAGGTGTGGAAATGGGCAACTGAGGAGGCTCTGTTTTCTCTAAGTATCTATTTGCCTAGCATCTCAGACTGGTGAGAAAGCAGGGAGATGAATTAAAGAAAATTAGCACTCAGGTAGTCATGATAGCTGTGTGATATGGCTTTATATTCCTTTTGAAAATCTCCAAATACAATGTAAAATGAAGTAAATAATTTATCTTTTGTTTTCTTAAAGAGGAAATGCAAAATTCAGTGGTTTCCTAAGATGGACACTGGACACTGAAAATGTTTATTTCATCTGAGGTATACATATCTATTGAGAACCAGAGGATACAGCAATCCTTGGATCTGAAACAGGACAGGATCACTCTCAATAATAGTATATACATCAGAAAGCAAATATATGGTGATCTTGGATGATGGGAGGAGATGGGCCTGGGGCTTGGGCAGGACAAGAGCCAAAATGGCCAATGGCAGGCCACAGGTCAGACCAGGTGTCCCGGACATAACCTGGTTCCCACTCCCTCTTTAGGAACCATCCCTCTTCACATCAGGTGGAATTTGTAAATCATGCCTCTGTGAGCATGGGTGGAGCTCCACACTTAGCTTCCTGAAAAACGAGTGAACTATCTTCCATATTGGTGGCTAGAGTCCTTTACATTTTACAATCCCACCAGCAGTGAATGAGCATCCTTCTGCATTTCTCCACATTTTCTCCACACTTCTCCTAGTATGTGGGAAGCCTGTACTCCCCACATATGAGGTCCCTGGTTCAATACCTTGTCTGGAATCTCAGAAGAAAAAAAAACAAAACAAAAAAAACAATTCAGCGAAGTGGATGATCTCAAGAGATTGGCCTCCCATCTACCATATGGGAGGCCCTGGGTTTGATTCTCAGCCTCTAGGTGAAGGCAAGCTGGCCCATGTGGTGCAGAGAGTGGGTGGCCCACATGGCACAGAGAGCTAGTGCAGCAAGCTGATGCAAAAAAGAGAGGCAAGCAGACACAGAAAAATGCACAGTGAATGGGCACAGTGAGTACAAGCTGTAAGGGGGGATAAGTAAATAATAAAATAAATCTTTGAAAAAAAGAAAAAACAATTCAAAGCCACTTACCTAGCTGTCCCAGTCACAGAACTTCCTCTGTTTTATTATTTCCCTGAAACCAATACACCAGTTTATTATTTCATTTTTTACCAAACTTTCCTAACTGGGTTTCCTGTTCACAGAAATCTTCTAAATAAAATACCTACCAAGAGGTAAAACCATCTGAAAGTAGTTTGGGTTCCTACCTCCATCCTTATCATCATCAGGACTAACAGGGATGCCTAGGCCCAACATGACACTGTGCCACCACATGGCATTAATCTGCCTCTTTTGCCTAAAGGATCAGAGCTGCAAAAGGGGGGGATGAGTATCTGGGGAGTCTGGGAGGAAACAGGACCCCATAGAGGACACAGGGAATTGTCAGCCATCCACAGGGGACTCATAGAAGGAGATTGCTCAGGAGAGGACTGGTTGGAAAATGCAGAGCATGAGCAGGATTGTGCTGACCAAAAATAGCATTTTCCTTGAGCTCAGGGAATGAAGGATGGTTTAGGGAATAAAAGGGTCAGGAGGAGTGGGGAAAGTTATAAACTGTCATGTTTACATGAAAATAAGAGCTTGTACAATTATGTCAGAACACCTGACAACAGAGTGATACAGAAGCCATGTTGTGGACATTTAAGTTAATATGTATAGAGAAATAAAAATGTAGATGTCAATATTGGCGTGAATGTTTCTATAAGTAAGTATATCCACAGCTAGTTTGACACCCACTGGCCACAGAGCCTATAGCCAACCTACTTAGGAAACTTTTTCAGGTAGGAGGTAGTGGAATGGCAGGAAGACCAGGGCAGAAGGTGTCACAAGGGACCCAGGTAGGACTTTGCCCTGATTTAGGAGTCCCTGAGGGAATTTACTTTAGAGAAGTCAGTTGGCTTTAAAAAGAATTGGGAAACCATTATAAATGGCAATACTTGGCCTACAATTGTCTCTTAATAAACAATCATCTACCTACCAAGAAGTGAAAGGCCTTCCAAGTGGTGTACCATCCTGTTCAACAGGCTTTGGAGATACAACCCATGGAGGATGCTTCCCCTGGAAAGAATCCCTCCACATTGGAAAGCCCTTATCCAACATAGGAACAGAGACAAATGCATTGGTGTGAGGGACTTAGCATTGTTGGTAATGCTGATAAGTCATCTCAGACATAGTAGCTTTAAAACTCTCAAAGCTGGCTTGCCTAGCTGTCCCTTTTACAGAAAAGTCTCTTGAGAATACACCTATGAAGAATTGAAGTTATTTTGACATCTTTGGGGCACAGCCAAGCTCAAATACTTACACATCTAATTGTCTTAAAATTAGCTCAATAAGCATTTTTTTAAGTTATTTAGTATTAACTGGCTTTGCATATCCCCGAAAACTGGCACAATATAGGCAATTTGTTGGCTAGGCATGGATGCTTATAAAGCCCCAAGCTGCCTTGGACACCCTGGCCCTGCTTCCCCTTCAGGGAACTCCTTATAACCTGTGGCCTTTGGACAATTCCTGCAGGAGACCCTGCCTACAAATAAGTCAACACCAAACCCCCTATGACTAAATTGTGTGTTACTGCCTTTTAGTGGTCACATCTTCTGGGCCAATTCCAAAATCCGCCATTTAAATTCCCTACAATTTCTCATTCTGCTAAAATGCTTCCTGTGGACCCTGAGCATATAAATTGTGGGGTTTCCTTTCTGTACCCAAAGGGATTTTGACCGGTGTTCTGCTGTTTTCTTTTGCTGCCCCAAGGGTAGAGGGGGGTAGGTGTGGGAGGGGAGCAGAGACCTGTGTGCTGCCCCAGATTCAGAGAGGGGTGGGTGCCAGCTGGGGAACATGTGGTGCCAAGTCAGGAAAGAGGAGCAGGAAGCAGGGAGCATTCTCCCTGCACCCAGACCCCTATGTCCATATTTTACATCAGCTGAGGCTCCCAGGGCCAGTCTCTGAGTGTGGCATGGGGGCATCATGATCAGATATCTGTGGCATAGTGCTGTCCACCACCCCACATGACCCTCCTGCCCCCCAGCTGCTTGGCTCCTCCTGTGGAGTCCCTGCCTTCTCAGAGCCCTCCCTCCTTCCTGCCTGTCAATCCTCTGCCCTGTTCTTTCAGGAAATTTCCACAGAGATCTAGAATTTTCATCTGGCTTGAAGCTAAATATCTGCCTCCATGCCAGTGATTCTCAAATGGGGCTAGGAATAGTGAGGAATGGGAATGTCCCAGACTGGGGAGTTTCCCACAGGCCCTGCAATTTTTAACCTGCCACCTGGGGGTAGGGTAGAGGAATGAAGGCTTTGGGTTGAAAGGAGTCTGTGGACATATCCCAGCTTCCTATACACTGAGGCTTCCAGCTTTCCAAATGTCTACATTTGAAAGAGGTGATTAAAATCTGCTAGTGGGTTTAGGAGCACAGACAAGGGATTGCATCTTAAGTAATGAACAAAGCCCTAAACCATCTACAAGAAATTATTCACAGATACTGACTGATCTTGGTTAGAGCCACTTCCAGGAACCAGCACTAAACTGATCTGATATATGAGCTCAGAAGCTTCCTATGGAATAACCATATGAAGCCTGGTCTCTACAGGTAAGTAGTTCCTAAGCTGAATGCCACAGGGGAGGACACTTACATCCTCATGTGGGCACCTTTCCCAGGTCATGTGGGCACCTACTTCCATGAGCCATCTCATCACAGGCTAATTTCCTTCTGTAAAAGTAGGAGTCTACTGGGACCCCAATTCTGAACAAACTTGCAAAGACCTACTAAAAGCTGGGCAATCCTGGGGCTGAAATTCAATGTGTATTTTAGGCAAAGTTTCCATGGTAGCAAAATATTTGAGGGTGAGACTTTTATTCCATTACTCCCCTTCCTTGTATCTCTGCTTTGGGATCTGCCTCTGTCTGAGAAAGTCCTGGGGAGGCTGTGGAAGGAGGATGGCAGGGGAAGATCACAGGATGGCTGGTCAATGGCCGCTACATGGGGAAGATGACACCCTTGACCTGAGGATGCACAGACCACTGATCCCTAGATCATGGGGAAGGACAGATGCAAACCATATGTGATTTTATGCATACAATTGTCAGGGTTTCTGTTTATTCCAGGCAAGGTATTAAAGCTTCAATAATTATAGTGTAGAAGGTAAGAGCAAAAGAGGCCACTGCTGCATGTCGTTGTTGGATAAGAATCATTCCAACAGTCACAATTCCCAGAGGGGTGGGGGACTGGAATTCCCAGAGGAGTGGGGGACTGGAATTTTTAAGGAGGTGGAGGCAGAGATGCTTTAGGAAAGGGACTGTGTGGCCCCTGTAAGGTGGCTGCCTGGGCCTGATCTGTGACTGATGTGAGGCTTTCTTCTGCTGATAGCTCACCTGGCCCAAGCCTTGCTGGTAGTAGAGCCTTGGTTGAGACATTCTGCAGAATAACTTGGGAAGAGGGATTTCCCAGAAAAAATGTTCCCTGACTGTGCTAAAGCTGTCTCCCCAGGGCAGGAGATGCACTCGGGGACTCTTCTATCTCAATGCTAAAGAGATGCATCATCTGCATCCTTTTAAGTAAAATCCTTGTCTTATGAATTGTTGCCTGTGGGCCTTTGCCTTGGCCATCAGCCAGCTCTGGAGAGGTCTGTCTCCTTCCTTTTGCATGTAAATAAAGGAGGGACTCTGAGTCTTTAGTGTTCCTAGTCAGTTATGTGTATTTTTCTTTTTCTTTTTCTGGGATGAGAGGGGCAACTCAGACCCCATATTACTCTTACCAACCATTCTGCCTTTTCTCTTTATACCCCTCTTTTTTTCACTTGTTGATGACCATTTTTTTTTCAATTTTTGTGACCAGACCACACTCTCTCCCACACAGTTCTGCATGCGATATGATGATATAAACTGGTCTATATCTGTCATTGCAATGTCACTCAGGACAATTCCCAAGTCCCAAAAAAACCCATGTATTACAACTGCTTTTCCCTCCCCCTGCCCCCAGAGCATGCAGTGGCCACTGGCTCCACATTAATGTTGTAATTTCTTCCATTGCTTGAATCATAATATATATATATATATATATATATATATAATAAAATACCAGTAAATCCACTCTAGTCCATAGCTCTTCACTCAATCATAAGGAGTCTGGGATTGTGCTGACCACTCCACCTCCAGGTGAGAGGGGGCTTATATCCCATGGATAAGATGGATGGGATTATTGTGCCTGTAGCTGCAGACTCCCTCCATTCCCTGGGATGGCTGTTGTCCATCATCATCTCCCTGAAAGCTGTTCTGGGTGAATCCAATTAGCTGTAGAGTAGGAGTTGCAGCTCCACTGACATTCTGGGCCCAGCTTGCACATGGACAGCCCAAAGACTCTAGTCTCTGGATGTACACCTACAGACTCCAGCACCAGGTATAGGTTTGAATAGAATGGGCAGATGAACCATGAGTAGGGAAGACATATTTGAGTCCAACTCTGTCATTCTCAGGAGGACAAATTCCAAAGTAGGATCCACTGATAAGGCATCAAACTCCAGAGCTTTCTGCCCTGACATAGGAAATAGGTTTCCCCAGAGCCCTCAGGAGCCCCTCTATTTGGGGTAATATCTACTTTGGAAGTCTATGAGGTCCTACTGAGATGTGCATAAGCCTTACCTCTGGGATGACCTCCCGACTCACGTTGAAGTCTCTTAGCCATATGAACTCATTTGTCTTTGCTTTTTCCCCTTTTTATTTGAGGTCTTTTTTCAGTCACATTGCCAGTTAGCACTTGGTAGTAATTCCTTGGTGCCAGGGAGGCTCATCCCCAGGAGTCATGTCCCATGCTGGGAGGAAGGTAATGTCTTCATATGCTGAGTTTGGCTGAGAAAGAGGCCACATTTGAGCAACAAGGAGGCTCTCAGGAGGCAACTCAGTCACCCCATAACAATAGGCTAAGTTACTATTTTGAGAGCAAAGACTCATAAGGCTAGTCATATATTACAATGCCTATCAGTGGATCATTCTCCTTTGCCAGACACTGCCCCTGTCCTTGGGGGACTGTTGCTGCCCCCCTAGAGAATGTGGCAGAGCTCTCCAGGATGGAAATTCAGTATTCTTGCACTTACTGAGTGATTCTCCACCCACTGTGACAATACCCCATGAACATTGGAACAATGTTCAAATGTTACATACCTTATATATGTTCAGGTAAACTTCCTCCCATGAACTCCCCATCCATGACACCCCCCACCAATGATCCTCTCCCACCTCAGTAGTAACCCTTCTGTGATCCAAAGTTTCTTTAAAGATGAAGCCAATACAATAGCCAAGTACAATTAATAGGAAAATGAAATAATAATGATAACTTTAAATGTAAGAGGTAAAATACATGAAAACTTAAAAAAAAAACTAAAAATAAAATTAAATTAAAAGATTGGGATATTTAAAAAAATGAAAAATATAAAAAAATTAAATATAAAAATAAAACTTTTTTTTTTTTGACATTTTGCCTTTTATCACTGCAATCAATATCTGGTGTCCTTTCTGTACTGTGGCACCTTCTCCCTCTCATTCCCCAGTGTCTCATTATTTTCATTTTGTTTTCAAAGAAGTTTTAGATCACAGCTAAGTCACACACAGAATACAAGAGACTCTCATATACATAACCTCCTCCCCCTTTCCTCACCCCATATTAACACCTTTTTATATGTGGATGGTAGCATTGTTATAACTGATATACAAATAGTGAAACATAGCTACTAAATATTGTCAATGGTTTCAGTATGGTTTACATTTTAGACTGTACACTTTTATAAATTTTGATGGTATTTGCCATGTCCTGTGTCCATCACTGTAAGGTAATGAAGAACATTTCCACTGACCACTAAATAACACCTACTTGAGCTATTCTGTCCCTTCCTCCCCATCATCCCAGGACACGTGATGACCCCTTGGCTTGACTCATTGGATGACAAGATTCATAGTTACATGCAACAAGTGGTCTTGACACACTGGTTTGTCCTCCCTTATTAGGAACTGCCCTGGCTCTTGAGAGATTCCTGCCTGTCTATTTCTGAATGAATTCATCCTCCCAAAGATGGAAGCCCAATTCCTACCTGCTCATTATGTGGGTCTCCACCCACTGATACAAGATATTATGACAGGATGAACACTCACAGACTCCCTAGAAGCCTGCTCCAGGTGTGCTTTGTCCTGAATGCCCCCCCAACCAACACCCTAAACCAGTGACCCTTCCTTGTTATATTGCCATAAGAGCATTCCCACCTCTGTACTTTCAACCTCATACCCACAAATTCCAAATGTTCACCTGGTCCCTCTCCCAACTCTCCCCCCAGTACCCTGGATATTCTAACCCACCCTTCCCAATCTACCCACCTGAAGCCCTTTCTTATACTAAACAGCTTATATCTGAATAATACAGATTTTTTACCTAGCCCAATCAAATCACCTGATAAATCACTCTTTCCTGTACAGAGTTCTTTCTTTCTGAAAATATGACTAAACATGTATGTTTTAGAACATATAACAGCTTTCTCCAAAATTACACTGTCTTCTATAAGCATCTCTAGTGAAGTCTGCCAGCAACATATGCGTCTCCTCAATGTATTTGATAACATTTTTTAATATAATGTGCCATATTATGTTTTCACTCTGTATAAGTTAATTTGTAGACAAAAATAACATATGATAATGTGATGATTAAGAATGTGAATTCTAATGTTGGGCAATTTGTGTTCAAATTTGAGCTTGTCCTTAAAATTTTTGCCTGACCGTGAACAAGCTATGAAACCTTTGTACCCCAATTTCATCATCTGTAGAATTCAGCCATTCAAATACATTTATTGAGGCCCTCTTCTATGTGTTGGAGATAAAACATTGAACATAAATGACAAAAATCTTGTGCTCATAGAGCTTTCAATGTGGAGGAAAACAGAGAAGAAACAAAGGGCATTACTAAAACATATAGAATTTCAGATGGGGATAACTACCATGGAAAACAAAAGCAGCATCAATGAATGATGGGACAGTTGTGACTTTAAATAGGGTGTTAAGGTATGGTCCTAAAAGCATAAGTCAACTTTTGAATATTGCATAATAGGGATACATGCATATTTTCTAATTGTAATGGCTATGACACTGTTATAAATACTTCTATTCACTAATACATTTATTCAGATTAAAATATTATATTGTAAGCATTATTATTGTACACATTTTTTAAATGAAAAAAGGGCATGGAAATTAAAGTAACTTATCCAGAGTCACAACCATTAAGTATTATTGTTTCTATGATTTTACCAAAGTTGGTTGAGCCCAGAAAACATGTTCATAACATTATATTCCTACTTATATTTAATTTCAGAAAAAAAATAGAGAGATTTAATCATCATTTACTGTAATTTTGCATCCAATATTATATAATAGAAATGACAAACCAGAAGTTAAAACCTTAGGTTCGTTAATATTATAGAGTACACATTACTATAAATTTTCAGAAGAAACGTTTATTAACCAATTGCATAATAAAAATTCCTCCAAAAATTTTATTTTCTACATTGTCCATTGCTTGATTTCTCTGATTCCATCAGTTCTATATTTCTATTTCTACAAATTTTGGCATTACTTAGTTAAGACCTATGTGATGTCTATATGAATATGCATAGTTTCATAATAATAACCCCATTTTTTGAGATAAACTTAAAAGGTCTAACTTGAGATTAATGCTTACCATGAGTCAAAGTTGGTGAAAAACTTTTTACAGCATGATCTGTCTAGACATTTGTCAAACTCAAGTATTTCTCACAAGTAAATTATATAAACCATATATGGCACTAGAAATTTCTGCAATATGTTTGTTTCCTTTCAGATAACATAGGTTTAATTTTTTTCTGCATAAATTTTTATTTTGTTTCTTTGGGGTACAATAAATAACCTAAAAATTTTGTTGATGGCCTGTTCAAGTAGAAAGTTCACCTGGACATTTTGTCTCACTAGTGTACCAGGGAGCCACTGTGAACACAAGCAGAGCAGAGAATCCCTTGCCTTTCATCCTGATAAAGCCAAGGTATCTCTTATATAGAGGTTTGCTGGTAATGCCACTCTTGGTCATCTCTGGGACCAATTTCCCAGATTGCTAAGATTGCTTGGCATGACTTCAAGAATAAAGATTCAAGAACTAATGCATCCATGTCATATTAGTGACAGAGAGCTGCCTTCCTCTTAGAAGCCACACAATGTTGAGCATTTTGGTATTCTCTTCTGATGATCTAATTTATGACTGGGTAAAAGAGGAGGTGCTTCTAGACAAATGTTTCATTATTCTGTTACTGAAAGGCCAGATTATTTACCACCAAGGATGGATTACCCCATTTTTTCCAATGACACTATTATAGGATTAAACATTATTATATATATATTATTATATTAAAAAATGAAAATCATTCATAAGTGTTGTTATTATTTACATGTATTTCCCTCCAAGTATTTTACTTTGTTCATGTAAAGCTTATTTATATGTATACTTATATATCTGTATAATTTTATCATGCTCAATTTTCAGTAATATCATGATATTAAATATTTATAATATACCTTGACTTCTTTTACAATAAACTTTTGTAAAACTCACAATTTCATTTATTTTGCTTTGAACACAGAGGCATTACTAACTTTTTCTAGGAGTGCACACCAGATAATGAAAGGGAGTTTTTGAGGCATGACAAAAAATATGGTGGCGTTTCTCCAGTCAGGTTTGGGAGTGTCAACTCATTGTGAATTCATTGACAAAGCACATGTAATATATTTAGTCACAACAATAGTTTTGCAGTTCATTTTATTAATGTAGTTTATTGGCAATTATTATATTAAAAGAAATATGTTAGAAGAATCAAAAAGTCTGTGCTGAGATGAGTACAGTTTTGATCATTGTATTAATGGCCAAAATCTTACTTCTTTTGAAGACAACCAAGTGAAATGAATCCTCATGAATCTTTCATTAATTAACAATAATGAAATCAATCTTCATGAAGATTCAGAAGGAACTCATACAAGAAATACTGTTTATACATTAGAATTTTCAGAGTGAATTTGTTTGCATAGATCAAGTTATTACAAAATAATATTTCATATGTTAGATAATGTTTTGAACATACAATTCTTAAATTCATCAAACATTCAGTGATACTTAAAAAAGCTTATTTGAAGATTCAAAGACAGTATCAACTTATTTCACAATAGGAGCTCTTGGGGTTCAAGAGATTCATTGTAAATGCAACCTCAATAGAGTCTGCTTCTTCCTTTCAAAATAGCCATGAAGGAGATTTTCTTCTAGTCATTGAAATAAAAATTTTATAGACATTAAGTATACTTTCAAGTAATGTAAGCAATAGTTGAAGAAATAATATTTCACAAAGCTTTTTTGGCTAATATTTTGCTGAATCTTTATTGCTGGGATTCCAATATAACACCTCTAA
Source organism: Cabassous unicinctus (assembly GCA_029593785.1). Taxonomy (NCBI): domain Eukaryota; kingdom Metazoa; phylum Chordata; class Mammalia; order Cingulata; family Chlamyphoridae; genus Cabassous; species Cabassous unicinctus. The sequence goes on from JAQZBX010059604.1 coordinate 15,810, forward strand.
CAGTAAAAAAAAAAAAAAAATGTGGGTAATCAGGAGTAAGAAACAGAGAGGAAATATGACTTATTTGCCATACATTTTAACAAAATTTGAACTTTATCCCTGAAAATTGTTCAATGTCATTTATTAAAAATTCTATTCCTCCTTTTAATTATCTCATTTTTTACATGTTTTGAAGCTCTTTTTAGGAATTTGATGGTATTTTGAATAATTGCCTCTATTGTTATTATTTTACATTGTCCTTCATATCTCTGAAAACAGGCTTCTACTCCTTCTAATAGTACTACTTTGCACAGCTTTATTCATATGCTTATATTTATGGAATACATTTTTATAATTTTTTATTATTCATCTATTCCTTTGTATATTTTTTATTGAAGAATCTGTGTGTTTACAGAACAAACATGTATAAAATACAGGATTCCCATATATCAACCCACTACAAAAAAGTTGCATTGGTGTATGTGAAACATTCATTACAATTGATGATGACACATTTTAAAAATTGTAGTATTAACTAAAGTTCATGATTTGTGTTAACATTTACTGTTTGTGTGGTGTAGTTCCATAGATTTAAAAAAAAATTTTATACAGTTTCTATATATACAATTTAAGAATTCCCCCTGTTAATCACATTGATATATATATATGCTGTTATTTGAGTTCACAATATTGTGCTAACATCACCACCATCTAACACCAATAGATTTCCATTATTCCAATTAGGAATCTTCTATGTTTCACGCTGGAACTTCTTATTCATTATCCTTGCACTCTTCCCTTGTAATCCATATTCTAGATGCTGACTCAAAGAGTTTACTTATTCTCATTTTTTCAAAACAATGCCATCATACAATATTTGTCCTTTTGTGTCAGAATTTTTTCACTCAAGATGTCTTCAAGGTTCATTTATATTGCTGCATTTATCAATATTTCATTCCCTTTTCAGCTGAATAATATTTAATTTCTTGTATGTATTTACCACTTTTTATTTATCCATTCATTGGTTGATGGACAGTTGGGTTGCTTCCACCTTTAGACAATTATGATTAACGCTGCTATAGTGTGCCAATGTGTATTTGTCAAAAAGACTGCTCTTTCCGAGTTGAGTGATCTTTGCCCTCTTGTCAAATATCAGTGGTCCAAAAATGTCAAGGTTGATTTCTGAACTCTCAATTCAATTCCATTGGTCCATATGTCTATCCTCATGCCAGTACCATACTGTTTTTACTTCTGCAGCATTGTAATAAGTTTTAAGATAAGGAAGTATGAGTCCTCCAACTTCATTCTTCCTTTTCAGGGTGGCTTTAGCTTTTTGGGGTCCCTTCCCCTTCCATATAAAAGTGAAGATTGCCTTATTAATTGACATCTTAATGCTATTTAGTCTTCCAATCCATGAACACAGAATGCTCTTCCATTTAATTCACCCATTTCATCTAGGTTGTCTAATTTACTGGCATTACAATTTTTCATAATATTCTCTTATAGTCCTTTTTGTTTCAAAATAATAATGTAATGCTTTTCATTTCTGATTTCTATTATTTGTATTCTTTACCATTTTTTCTTTGTCAATCTAGCTAAATGTTTGCCAAATTTATGGATCTTTTCAAAGAACTAACTTTGGGTTGTGTTGATTTTCTCTATTTTGGTTTTTTTTTTTTTTCATTTTATAATAGCAT
>JAQZBX010059605.1:6376-17587 GCA_029593785.1 Cabassous unicinctus
AAAGAATCTTCAAATAACTAGTATCAGGAATGGAAAAGGGTATATCACTATAGATCCTTCAGAAATTAGAAAATTATTAATTATGAACAACTTTGTGCCAATAAATTTGAAAGTTTGAAGGAAATGGACAAATTTCTCAAACAAATGCAATATGCCAAAACTGCCTCAAGAAGAAAAATAAAATGACTAATTATATATCTGTTAAAAATAAATAAATTAATTAATAAATAAGGGGAGCAGATGTAGCTCAAGTGGTTGAGCACCTGCTTCCCCAGTACAAGGTCCCATGTTCAATTCCTGGTACCTCCTAAAAACAAAACAAATGAGAATACCAACTCTCATTGGGAAGCGGATGTAGCTCAGTGGTTGAGCGCCTGCTTCCCACGTACCAGGTCCTGAGTTCAATCTCCGGTCCCTCATACATAAATACATACAAACCTAAATAACCTACTACCCTCTTCCTGCCTCCAACCATGCCCTCCGCCAATCTATTCTCCCTACATTACAGTGATGCTTCAATGCATATTACATCTGCCCTTTCTCCTCTCTCATCCAGTCACTGACTTCCCTATTTACTCAAAGTCAAATCCAAAACCCTTACAAATGGCCCTACATTGCCTGCCCGTAGCCCCACTCCCTCTCCTTTTGTTCTCCTCCAACCTCTTTCCACTCCCCACACCCTGGCCTCCTGCATGTTCCTCCAACGCACCAGACACACTCCCACCTCAGAACTTTTCCACTTCCAATTTGTTTTCCTTGGAAAACACTTCCCCCAGAGATCCCCATGGCGCACGATTCCTTTAAGGAGCTGCTGTTGTGTCACTCTAAGGGCAAGGCCTTCCCCTGGAGAGTCCCCACCGTCATGCTCGGCCCTGCTTACCTGGCTTTACTTACCGCCACCTAACACATCATATAGTTATTTGTTCTTATTATCCATCTCCCCAACTACAACACAAAGTCCATGGGCGCAGGGCCTATGTTTTATCCACTGCTGGAGCCCCAGCACCTAAAACAGCTCTAATCCATGACAGGCACTGAAAAAAATGGTTCTTGAATTAATTGAATGAAGTCTTGAATCCCTTTTCAAAATTTTTGTTATTAACTAAAGTCCTAAGTTTATCTTAGGGTTCACTCTTGGTGCTTTATAGTCCAGTTAGTTTTGACAAATGAGTAATGCCATGTATTCACCATCACAGTATCATACAGAATCATTTTACCACCCTAAAAATCCCCTAAACTTCAGCTAATCATCCCTCTTCCCTCCCCAAACCCTGGCAACTACTCATCTTTTCACCATCTATAATTTTGCCTTTCCCAGAACGTCACATAATTGTAATCATACAGCACGTAGCCTTTTCAGACCATCTGCTTTCACTTAAGAGTACGCATTTAAGGTGCCTCCATGCCTTTTCAGAGCTTGATAGCTCATTTCTTTATACTGCTGAATAATAAACCATTGTACGGGTGTAGCACAGTTGTTCCCTGTTGAGGAACATCTTGGTGGCTTCCAGTTTGGGGCCTTTATGAATAAAGCTGATATAGACATTCATGACCAGGTTTCTATGTGGGCATCAGTTTTCAACTCACTAAGAGGGTGAAACGGGATCACATGGTAAGACTATGGTTTAGTTTTGTAAAAGAGCACCACCCTGTTTTCCACAGTGGTATACCACTTTTCATTCCAACCAGCAATGAATGAATTTCCTGTTGTTCCACATCCTCACCAACTCTAGGGATTGTCAGGGTTTTGGAATTAAGCCATAATAATACGTGTGCAGTGATATCTTATTGTTGCTTTAATTTGCAATTTCCTAATGACAAGACTGAGCATCCTTTTCTATACTTATTTGCCATCTGTATATCTTTGGTAAGGTTTCTGTTCAGATTTTCTGCCTATTTTATAATTGGATTGTTTGTTTTCTTATTGTTGAGTTTTAAAGGTTCTTAGTATAATTTGAATCAAGTCCTTTATCAGATACGTATTTGGCAATTATTTTCTCCCAGTCTATGACTTGTCATTTCATTCTCTTAAGTGTCTTTCAGAGAGCAGAAGTTTTAATTTTAATGAAATCCAACTTACTGGATTGTTTTCTTTCATGGATCATGCTTTGAGGGTCACATCTAAAAATTCATTACCAAGCCCAAAGTCACCTAGATATTCACCTCTGTTATCTTCTAGAAGTTGTAAAGTTTTGAAATTTTATTTTTAAAAATAATTTTTAAAACTTTTTAAGGTTTATGAAAATCAATAAAGAGTTTTAAGTTCTATGTAATGGAAAATGAAGAAGGGAAGACACAAATATAAGGCCTGAAAAATAAAGGAGAGAATTGAGAAACAGGAGAACATAAAGAAGAATCATAAGGAGAAATGCAAACACACACAGACTAAAACTAACAAAATTAGAAAAAACTAAAAATGTAAAAGATTCAGATTGACTCCCCCAAAAGAAAGACAAAGTAAGAAAAGTGTTACAGGAACCTATACACATATGGGTAGGGAAAAAAAAAAAGATACACAAATAGATGCAGGCAAATTGAAGGGAAACACACACACACATGCATACACACACACAAAACAGTACTACTCAGATACATAGTAAAGACATAAATATAAAGTATATAGAATAATAAAATTCCATTTTTGTAACATTCCCATTTTTTGCTTTTTCCAGAAAATCACAGGTTTTAAAGTATGAAGCATTTTTGCAATTTAAATTTAAAAATCAGGTCATTTACTTCTAAATCAGTGGTCTCAACTTGTATACACATTAGACCCACCTGAGGTTATTTTTAAAATTCCAAAGCCCAGGCCACAGCTGACTCTAAGGCAATGAATGTTTCCCAGAGTTTGCTGCAGATTGGAGTCACCTGGCTACCACACCAGCCATTCTGGTTTCACTGGTGTGAGGTGCTCCCCAGGGCATCAGGATTGTCTTTAAGTGCCCCAGGTGATTCTAATGTGCAGCAAAATCTTTGTAATGATTGGTCTAAAGTTTATTCAGGAACTCATTGCCCCTGCAAGCCATCCAGGCCCCTCAGATGTCAGTGTACCTGCAGTGGCGTTCCACCTGACAGATGGCTGTCTCGGATGCGAAGGCCGGGCTGCAGAGTTAACGCCTTCAGCTGAGCTTACGGGCAGTCACGGCAACACGCGTGTGACACGCACACATTTCTTCAATTACTTGGTAGGTTTGTACTCCCTGAATAGCACGTATGAATTTACAACTCTAGAGTCCAAGAAACTTACACGAGCAAAAGCTATCTCATAACTTTGGTGCCTTTGGAAACAAATCAAGGGGAGCAGGTGTAGCTCAGTGGTTGAGCACCCGCCCCCAGTTCAATCCCCAGTATCTCCTAAAATATATATATATAATTTCATAAAAGTATAAAAATAAAATAAAATTTCCTCCAGTGCGCCAACTCACTTGGGTAGAGAGGGGCCTCATTTCAGTCTTTTGGGGGCCCTTTCCCCAGCTCCAACATTATGCTAAGTTCCAAGGGTTCCTTCCGAGGGCAAAAGAGCATAGGTCACAGGAGGCGCTCCTCCCTCCTTTCCTGGGTGACACTGGATAACCTCAAGACGCACATTAGCCAAGCCCACACATTTTGTGAAAGACTGTGGAAAACATGCTGTCAACAACAATAAAAGAGACGTTATAAATAGGTTATCATTAATTAAAGAAACCCTTTTGAGGTTTGGTAAACCAGTGTAATGATCATTTGTCAAATTGACGGGAAACCAGGTTTGCTTGATCCCCCATGTGTTTGTGAGCATTCAGGACACACAAGGAGATTTTTATAACTATTTTAGACTGCAAAAGAACAGACATGAATTGTCTTCAAAAACTTACAGGCTAATTATTCTAACATGAAAGAATAAAGTTACCATGAGAGTACAGATTTAAAAAAACAAACTGCATAATCAGAGAAGGGAGAGGAGATGTACTCAGCACGAGAAGAAGGCAAAAGAGACGAGGAGGATCAGAGAAGATTTTATCATGGAAAATGGCATTTGAACAAAACTCTCAGGAATAGTTTTGACTAGCCTTTGCAATCTGATTGCATATCCTTTATTTCCAGAAAAACCTAGTGTGGTGAGTAGAGCAGGAATTTTCATTATCATCTTCAACAGCAGCATCGTCATCACAGTTTTTCAAATGAAAAAAACAAAACTGAGACCAGGTGATTACGCAAATTACCCAAGTTTACAAAGCTAGTCAGTGATAGAAGTCGGACTTGAATTTCCATCTACTGACACCACATTCCACTCTCCCAAGATAGTTCACCAAATGGAAATTTTTTGCACAGTAATCATACTATATGTTATTTTTAAAATAATAATCTTTATTGGCAGTGAAGTCTCCTTTCCCACTATGATCAAAAAGGTTTTCTTGAACAATTTGCCTCTAACTTACCTGTCCACATGAGAAACTTAAAGATTTGAGGAAATCGAAAGCAGCTCCTCCTAAAAAGCTGGGAGCTCCAGATCAAGAAAACAGGAGCCTGTTAGTAACCCAGAAGCAGCCAACCTTTGGGTGTTATAATCACACTGGCAAAGTACCTTTTTAGTAGGATGACTTAATAGTTCACTCTTGCATTTTCCCAAGAAGGAAGGTTTAAGGTGTTACATTGTTCATTAGGAACTGAAAGGAGAGTGACAGAGTTGCCCTGATTTGAACCCACAGGCTCTACCCAGGGAATCAAGATTGCCCTCTGTTTGTCTTATTACAATGTTTGCTATTTCTTGTGATAGAGAATAGAGAAAAAATGCAAATTAGTGAAGTTTAGGTCTTTTCCTAACTTTATCACTAAAAAATAATGGGAGTTCCAATGATTTGACAGTGACGGAGAAGGACACCAGGAAACTGACAGGGGAAATCATGGTTTCTTATTTAAATTCCAATGCAGCATTGCAGTGTGTCTTGTACACCAATCTGATGTCCTGAGGATTGAATACTGCAGATCAAAACACTGTCGACCACATCGTGTATTCTTGTCAAAGAAATTCCAGCGGGCAATGCATGGTGAGCAGCATTCGTGGCTCAAATTTAAAAAAAAACAACACTATTTCTGTGTTTGTTTTTCCAATGTTGATGTAATGGGACCAAAAATTATTTTGCTGGAAAAACAACAAAAAAGAATAGTTAAGTTCCCTATAAGCTTTGTTGATATTTTAAATTCCATGTGCAACATCCAATTCATAGTAAAGCTCCCCCTTTTGAAATAATTTGTGAAACTACAATAAAATATGTGACAGAAATATTTAGAAATATGCTAACATAGCATACATTAGTTCACTTTGGCACTGATTTCTTATTTTCTTGCGTTGCACTATCTCTCTTATTGAAGAAGTCAACGTGACTCTCACTTCTTGCTAGATCATGGGAAGAAAATAATTTCCTTCCAATGAAAAAATGATTAGCAAGAAATTGTCTGATGATTTTAATAACTCAACTGTCCAAAGACTGACTAGGAAAATGTGTTTAGCTTTCGGAAATTAACATCATCCTTGTACGTGATCTTGGGAATACAACAATAAATATGCTTCTTCCTCTTTTGCTGGTCAGAAAGAGCAACTGCAAAATGCAAAATAAAACTCCGAGTATTTTATGAATACTAATGCTATTGTTATTCACAGCCAACTTCATGCAAGATGCTATGCTAGTCTCTTTAAATAAACATCTAATCTTCTCAGGCCCTTGAAAATTATGTATGTATTATTATCCCTACTTTATATAAGGCAGGTTAAGAGATTTAAAATTTTTTTCAGATCACAAAGCTAATAAGTGGCAAAATTAGGGTTCAAACTCTGGTCCATATTCTTCCAAAGCCAGTACTCATACCATACTACAGTTACTGAGCAAGCAGGGGCCTCTCTGCCTGATATACTAGAATGACCAATTCCTGAGACACCGGGGTTTCAAGAAGAGAGAGTTTATTGCTCAGCATGAAGCAGGAGATCAGATGGCCTGCAGGCCTAAAATCTGTCTCTCTGAACAGCAGTGATTTAGACAGTTTTATAGTATCAACAGACAGGCGTATTTATGCCAATGAGTACAGTGGCTCGAGATGACCAAGTTAGAGGTGATCTAATTATTTGAGCATGTGCAGACTGATCACATGCCCAGTCACAGAATGTATGTAATAAAACTGCAGCCTTAATATGATGTTGGGCATGATTTTTACTATTATAATACAGGTCACTTATAGGTTAAGATTTAAGCTACTGCGCATGTCAGGCAGGCTAATTTTGGTTAGATCTAGCGTCATCTAGCTTAGGAATTGGGGTGGCTTAGTTCTGGACTGACTCAAGTTTCTTCATCAGTAAACATAAGGGGGCTGTCTAGTGATCATAAGACTTCAAAGTTGCAAAACAGGATGGGGATCCAAGGGGATTACAGATGAGGGTCAGTCACAACGTTTTTACAATCACAAGATAAAGGTTATATAGTTTTACAATCATTATCAAAGATCAAGGCATCTGGGTTCCGGTTTAGCAAGTTTCAGTAATTCCAAGTATTTACTTTTGGCTATTCTACAACATATTCAAAAGTAAAAAGGCTTCTCTTTAATGATTCAGGAATCATAATCATTTGTTAATTCTTAACTCTTGGTTACATTATTACACAAATATCTAAATGATATGTTTATCAAATCTTTGGGCTTAATCCTAAAATCGTCCATAAAGCCCAAAAATAAAATTTCAAATTTATAGTAGAAATATCTAGTATGAAGGGACCTTTACTTCAGCAAATATTTGAGGAGTACCTCTTACGGGTAGGACATTTTTTCTAAAATCTGTAGGGATTACAGAGAGTTAATAGAGAGTTCCAATTCAAAAAGGCAAACATATAATTTATAGTGAATGGGATAAGGTGATATGAATAAGTTCCACAAAATATAAGGGGGAAAAAAAAATATAAGGAGGAAGACTTTATGTGGTGTAAAAGTCAAGAAAAAGACTTTATGGCAGAAGAGAGATTTACTTGTGACCCGAGTGGTTATAATGGATGGTTAGTCACATTCAGAAGTACTTAACCCAAGGTCCACGGGAACATGAACAAGATTCAAGGAGTGTGAAATTTTCTTGAAATTGCATATGAAAATCATATGCATTTGAGCATTTTTCTAGGGAGCAGTCCATCCAGCAGATTTTCAACTGTGTCCAAGATTCAAAAGAGGTAAAGAAACACTGAAGTAAGCATGGCAGGGAGACTTTTACCTGTGGCAAGATCAACAAATAGGAATGTGGACATGCAAAAGATGAGTTCTGGAGCAGTGAGCTAACAGTCCTACCAGAGTAGAGAATTCCCACAGAGAAATAAACAGAGGTAGAATGAGACCAGGTTTTAGAGAAACTATCACATTCATAACTATTCATAACCTAATTTAATAGGGAGGCTCCCAGCTTATTTTGTTTAAATTTTCCAAAATGTACAGAATTAAAATAGCAATAGTAACAGAAATATGCACATATATGTTTAAAATAGCCATATATTTTAAATGAAAACATATTTCTCATTTGGTCATTGAGACAAATCATGTTATATAAGTAGCAGATATTCCAATTTTTTCACTGGACAAAGTAAAACACAATCCAACATAAGGTATTATACTATTTTGCTCAAAACACAGCCAAAGAGATAAGCTGAACACATGCAAGAGGCAACTGAGTATAAACCACATTTATTTGCTGCCAAACAGTTTTAAAAATAATTTTGGATTCGATTATGCAATAAATAATGTTCTTTTAAATAGATTAGAATATTGATATTAGTAAACAAGAATATAAAAATTGCCAATAAGGGACTCAGCCAGGACAACTAACAAGGAGGTGATGATGGACAACCGCCACCAAGGAACCAGGAGAGTCTACAACTGCAAGCGAGAGAGTCCCATCTATCAGGCATATGGGACTGAAGCCCTTTCTCAATTAGGGTGGAGTGGGCATCACCATCCCAGAATACTCAGGATTGGGGAATGAACTATGGACTAGAGTGGACTTACTGGTATTCTACTACAGACTTATTGTGATTCTAGCAATGGAAGAACTTATATCATTGATGTGGAGGCAGTGGCCACTGGAGGTTCTGAGGTCAGGGAGATGGAAAACAGGTGGAATACAGGGGCATTTTCGGGACTTGAGAATTGTCCTGAATGGCATTGCAACAACAGATACAGGCTATTATAGATCTTGCCATAACCTACAGAATTGTGTGGGAGAGAGTATAAACTACAGTGTAAACTATAATCCATGCTTAGGGACAATGCTCCAAAATGTGTTCATCAATTGCAACGAATGTACCACACTAATGAAGGGTGTTGTTAATGTGGGTAAATGTGGGTGGCATGGGGAGCAGGGCATATGGGAAACCCTTATATTTTTATGTAACATTTATGTCATCTAAATATCTTTTTTTTTAATTAAAAAATTTTTTAAATTGCCAATAAGCCTATCACCCAGAGATGACTGTGTGCCTTTTGATATATTCCTTTCCACACTTATTTTTTTTGTATCTTTGTATACAGGCATATTTTTAAATAAGAAATATAATACCTTCTGCTGGTAACCTGCCTTTTCTACTTAATAAAACGTTTGTAGAACAAGAAATGACTCTCTCTACCTCATTTTAATGATTGCATGACAAACATTTTAGAGATAAACTACCATTTATTTAACCAGCCTACCGATTTGTGATATTTTGATTATTCTTAACCTCATTAAATATGATAAAGGGATCATTGGAAACAGCCACCAAAAGGAAGTCTGGTAATAAAATTGGGCGGGTGCTGGAACAAAACCGCAAAAAGCTCAAGTGTTTTCAAAAAACCCTTGTCTGACATTTCTCTTCCTGCGGCAGGATTTCAATTACACGTTTCAAGGTTTTATACAGAAGCTGAATACAGAAAATGCAAGGGGTTGCTGTGGGAATTGGCACCGTTATGGTCCAAACACAGTCTGCAAATTTGCCCTCAATCAGCACCTAGGTAGAAAAAGCCCTATGCACTTCAGATGTGCTTTTTGAGCCTGCTGACATGGCCACTTCTGGAAGCCTGACTTCTGTGAATGAACAGACAACCTTAAATGCACTGATTCTCTGAAGTCAGACTTGAATACAGCCCAGCTTGCAAGCAGAAAACTGTCTAAATTAATTTACAGTCACCAGCTCAGAGATGAGTCCACAATTACATTCAAAATTCTGTAGTCCTAGAAAGAGTCTACCAATATTATTAAAGTCACACTTACTGCTTATTGGTCAATAATCTGAAAAACACCTGGATGCCAGTTTTACTTTTCTCTTTGAAATGCTTCCTGGAGGTCACAACTTCAGTAAAATTACATATTTTTATTTCATCTCACTCTAATGCAAGTCAAGTATGTGGATCAATAATATTACCTCTATTATCTGATCCATAAATATAATGAACATAAGAAACACTAAATATTGAGTGAGTCATAAATAAGGCATGCCTGGCTTAATGGTGTGCTGGAACTTGAGTAGTAGACAAGAAGGAAAATGTGAAGAAACTCAACATGAAGGACTGAGAATAGGGAACTTGAGCCAATTACAGGACCCCATGTGAGTAACTAGTAGTACAAATTAGAATATCCACAATGGAATGGTGAACTTGGATCTATTTAGCAGTATGCTGGACAGTCTAATCAACTATGTGAGACATGGAAACAAGTTCTAGTTTCCATGCAGGATAATACATAGGAAAGGGATGGTAAACAAGGTGATTTCAAGAGGCTTTATTTTTAAACAAATTCTAGCATGCAGCTGGAGGGATCAAGAGAAGTAAGGGAATATGCTATCCTTGAGGAAGATGATTGGCAAATTTAACCAGGGGCAAATATGGGAGGGTTTCAGGGCAGGGATCCAACTCCATAGGGAGGACTAACTGGAATACAAATCAGAAGCATGAGGCAGAATCTCAGATGTGGAAAAGTAACATGGTGAAGTTGATGGAAAGGCTAGCATTCCTTAGCTCTGAATATTTACCCGAGATACACTGACAATTATGCTTATAGCAGATTTAGTCATCCAAGACCATTTACTTTGATGACGATCTAGGATTGACATTGGAACTGTGGCAGAAGGACTATGAGTGAGGCAATAAATGACTGAACAAATGATTCCAGGAGAAAAAAATATAGCCAATTCTATCATGAGGAATAAGAAAGAAAGTAATAGTAAACATTATCCAATGCAACAGATGAAACGAATATTGTTTTGATTGAAATGTGGAATATGTCTTACAGAAAGCTAACCATCCATCAGTTTTTTTATTTATATTTTACCTAATCCCAAAAGAATTTGTGGCTGCTTGATATAAAGCATAGATACAGGACTTCTAGTATAATCATGACTGCAGGCTGTGTTACTACCATTTTCCCCTTCTCCTTGAAGTCATCCAAAGCAAGAAGAAGAAGGAGAAAAAAGCATGAACTCCAGTGTTGGTGAAACTAGGGAGCAGGTTCTAAATTATTTATAATAGTGGCCAAAACAGCCAAGTTATGAGAAAGTCATGTTGGAAGAAACGGAGTTATCAGGATCAAGATTTTTACCAGCGCAGATCTCACCAAAAATAATACCCCTCTTGAAGGACCAAGACAGGCACTGAGGAGACCAATAGCTATATACCTTGCCTGCAACAACATGTACAACCTGTGCAACAGGAACACAACTCACCGACACACACACAACTTATCTTGATCAGATATGAGAAACATGGAGTATTAAGCAGACAAACTAGCTAAGAGTAAGAGATCCTTTGCATTTGGAAGCTGAGCTAGCCTGGCCTCTTCTCATATATGAAAACCTCCTGGAAAACCTATTTCATTCCATGTTGACTAAAATTTTTAAGGATTCTATCACATTACTGTACAAGGTTATAGTAAAAATAACTATAGAAATAGAACAGCAAAATTTACTTACATTTTGTTATTAAAGAACACCATCAGAAAATGAGCAAAGAAAAAAAGTATATAAATATTTTGTCATTAATGTTGTCAATTTTTAAAAACAGAGTTAAATTCTCACCTGTAAGAGGAGAAAAACCATAAAAGAGAAATGAAACGATTCAGGCAAGGATGATAAGACAACAGAAGGAGAGGAACCATGAACTAATTAACTTTTTAATGGAGTAGAAGAAAAATAAAGTCATCACAAAATTAAAGATGATATTGGAAGTCCAAAGTCTGAGAAA
>JAQZBX010059606.1:0-17487 GCA_029593785.1 Cabassous unicinctus
CTTTCCAGAGAGGTTCTTGATTGCCAGTAATAGTAACCAATTCTTGCTAACTTAAATGTAAGATAAATTTATTGGAAAGTACCAGGTAACTCACAGAATTAATGAGAAACAATGAGCAACATTCTTAGATAATGGACTGGAACCAAGGGAGTCAGGGTGGCAAAAACAATCTGGTGAAGATGCTGCTGCCACCATAAACATACGCTACCACTGCTATTTGACATAGTTGCCACAGTAGGTGGCTGTTGCTCCTGATAAACAAAGCCATGAATGCCAGACTGCCTATATAATAGCCACTACAGACTCAATATCATCTCTCCTTTTTCTTCACATCATTTGCACAAGATTCAAAATACATGGCTGCCAAATCTGGGTCATAAGACTGTCAGGGGGGTAAGCAGAGGGTGAATCTCACCCCTTAGGCTTCTAAAGTTAGAAACAGAAGCCTACTTCCCATCAAGACCTAGATAATGGGAGATTTCCTCAATCTAGAAAGTGGGTTCAGATGTTGGGCAACCAAAAAAAAAAAAAAAAAAATAGCAGATGTCCACTACTATAAGTGTTCTGAATAAAGTAAATTAGGTGCATTTTTAGTAGACCATGCCCTAGCATAATTAGGCAAATATGTTCTTTGTATTACTAATTATGGACTTAAGAACTGTCCATAAAACTTACTCTTTGTTCTCAAGAGAAATTTTTTTCTACTCAAGTATTCACTCACAGTGGATCATAAGATGGATGGTGCCTGCTGGCACATGCTGACATGATAATCTTTTCACTGAATGCTTGAGTAAAGACTGTGAAAATAAATGACTAGATTTGAAACATTGCTACGTGGCCTTGACGCTTGCCATTCAAGTGGTGTTATATAAAACTGAATAACCTGGACATTTATAGGCAAAAAAAAAAAGAACTGTGACATAAATGTCACATTTTGGACAAACATTAATGCAAAAGAGATCACATACTTAAATGTAAAATATAAAACTAGAAGACTTTCAGGAAAAAAAAAAGCATAGGTGAAAATCTTCAGAATCTAGAACTAGGCAAAAAGTTAAAGAGTTCATAGACTTGACATTAAAAGCTCGATGCATAAAAGGAAAAACTGATAAATTAAACGTCATCAAAAGTAAAAACTTCTACTCTGAAAAAGACCCCCATTAGGAGAACAAAAAGATAAGCTACAAACAGGAAGAAAATATTTGCAAACCACATATCTAACAAAGGACTAGTATCTGGAATATATATATATATATATAAAAACTAAACATGCAACCACCATATGAGCTGGCAATTTTACTCCTGGGCATTTATCCCAGAGAAATGAAGATTCATGCTTACATAAAAACCGGTAGATGAATGTTCATAGTAGATTTGGAATATTTCAAAACTAGAAACAACCCAGAAGTTGTTCAGTGGGTGAACAGTTTAAACTGTGGTACATCCATATCATGGAATTCTATTCAGCAATAAAAAGGAATAAACCACTAGTACATGCAACAACTTGGATGAATCTATAGGGAATTATGCTGAATGAAAAGAGTCAATCTCAAAAAGTTACAACCTTATATGATTTCATTTTAGAACATATTTTTGAAATGACAAAATACTAGCAATAGAGAACAGATTAGTGATTGCAAGGAAATAGGAAAGTGGGAGGTGTGGCTATAAAAGAGCAACAGGAAGGATCCTCATGGTGATGGAATTATTCTGTATCTTGACTATATTGAGGTAAATATCCTGGTTGTGATATTGGATTACAGTTTTGCAAGATGTTACCAATTTGGGGAAACTAGGTAAAGAGCACAGGGGATCTCTCTGCATTATTTCTTACAACTGCATGTGAATTTATTAATACAATGATCTCAAAATGAAAAGATTAATTTTAAAAACAAAGCACCAGAAAAATTACTCAGGTTCTGTGTCCAGAAAGCAAGCCCACACTCTATGGGTGAGGGTTAGAGTTTTTCCCATAGAAAATATTTGTGTCCACTACTGACTATCCAGAGGACCAAAATGAAGTGGCCTTAAACTGTAAAAGGAAAGACTTACATGTTCTCTGGGGTTAAATGGGAACCAGGAACCAACATTTTGTGAAGAAGCCTGAAGCGTCTTTTTTCTTTTTTTTTTAACTTTTCATACATACATAAAAGTAGAATATACATATATAAAAGTATATAGCTCAATGAGTTTTAGCAGCTCCCAGATGGAAAAGACAGAGTAGAAGCAGCACTGCAGAAGACCCTCTCATGCCTCCTTGCATTCAGTACCCTCAAGGGTAACCACTATGCTGATTTCTAATGCCACAGATCAGTTTTGCCTGTTTTTGAAACTTACATAAATGGGATCATACAGAACATGCTCTTTCGTGTCTGGCTTCTTTTGCTCCACCACTGTTTTTGAGATTCGTCAATATCGTTATATACATTTGTAGATTTTTCATTCTCATTGCTATGTGGCATTTCATTTTACACATATTATCACAATTTATCCATTTTACTATTTATAAGTATTTGGGTAGTTCCTTGCTTTGTGCTCTTCTGAATTGTGCTACTATAAATATTCATGTAGATTCCTTTCCGTGAACATATACATACATTTCCATTGGGTATTTTCCAGATAGTAGCTGATCCAACACCGGGGTTCTGGAGTGAAGACAATGTGGAACAGGGTCCCCTCCTGACCTGAGAGGGAATATTGTGTGAAGGAGCCATGCCACTGGAACTGGAAGACCCTTAAGGAATGACCTTCTAATTCTAAAATATCAGGCATCATTAGGAGCAAAAGGGAGCAACTGTGAGCAATTAGGAGCTTTCTTTGAGACCTTGAAATCATATCACATAGGTGGTGTCTACCCAAAATCACCTGCCATGATCAAAAGTCACCAAAAAAAAAACCAAACCCAAAAACAACAACAAAAATGTCACCAAACACTTTGAGATGATAAAGAGCATAGAGTATATCTAAAATAAACCATAAAGAGAGGACAAAACTCAATGAAAATTAGAATAAGATTGGAAAAGAACTAAATATAACTTCTAAAATTAAAAATATAGTCACTGAAATTAAAAATTCAATGGGCAAGTTAAAAAGCAGATCAGACAGATGAACAATGAATTCAAGAACTGGAAATAGATCTGATAAAGTTATCCAGCATAAGGTAGAGAAGACAAAAACTTGCAAACTATAAATAAGAAATGTGGATATTAGAATCAGAAGGTATAATGTATGTCTAATAGGAATCCTATGAGGAGAGAAGGGTGACAGACATTGAAAAGTTAGTAGCTAAAAATTTTGCATAACTGATGAATGATATGAATCTTTTGATTCAAGAAACATAAATCTCATAAATAAAAATAAGCCCAGGGGGGAGGCATCTGTGGCTAAATTGGTTGGGCTCCCGTCTACAATAAGGGAGGCTCCAGGTTCGATTCCTGGGGCCTCCCGGTGAAGGCAAGCAGGCCTGCGAGGTGCGATGAGCTGACGGCCTGCGTGGCAAGATGGTGCAACAAAAGGAGACAAGCAGACACAGAAAAATGCAAAGCAAATGGACACAGCGAGCACAAGCGGCAAGGGGAGATAAATAAATAAAAACAAATCTTTGAAAAAAAAAAAAAGCCCAGGGGAGTGGATGTAACTCAGATGGTTGAGTGCCTACTTCCCATGTACAGAGTCCTGGGTGTAATCCCCAGGCCTGGTACTTAAAAAAAAAAAAAAGCCCAATACATTGTACTAACTACACATTGTACTAACTGCACTTTAGTGGCTAAATCTAAATGCCTAACAAAAACAAAAATTGTAAAATAATCATGATTAATAATCAGTAATAACTGTAAAATAATAATCATAAAATAATCATTCCTTTAGCTTCAATTTCCTCCTTACTAAAAATTGAACTCCAAAAATACTCTAGTTCAAATGAATTAAAGTGGATAAAATGAGAAAGATTTTTGTAAGAAAAATTCAAAACTTAAAATCATACAGGAACTAGAAAAAAAATCTTCAACAGTTCCCAGAATCAGTATTCCTGTGCCTTTAATAGTTGTGACACAGCAAGAGTCTAGATATTTGACATGGGAAAATGAGTCATTCTAATATAATTCAAATACTTCTAAAGATTATGCACCTGGCAACAGTGATTCATGTATTTGCCAATATATCTCCAGCCCCAAGTATATCATATACAGGGAAAACTACAGCAGGGTAAGGCATACACTGACAACCTATCTTTATTTCCTTTGCCACTGCTAAGTGAATTATCAAGAAGTGGGACAATAACTATATAAAAGATATGTATCTTTATTTTTTAGACTGTTGAAAGTTTACAGAGAAATCATGCAGAAAATACATTTTCCATATACCGCCCCTTCACACACAGTTCTACTTAACATTTTGCATTAGATGGTACATTTGTTACAATCGGTGAACCAATTATCATAATTACATTATAACTCAAGTCCACAGCTTACATTAGAGGTCACTCTTGTGTTATATAGTTCTATGGTCTCTTTTTTTTTTTTATTTTTTTTTTTTTTTTTTTTGTTTTTCTATGGTCTCTTTAAAAGATTTTATTGTGGAAACATCTATACAAAATAAAATTTTCCACTTTAACCACTTTCAAGTATACAGTGGCATAAATTATAATCACAATATTGTGCTATTATCAACACCATCCATTACCAAAGCTCTTCCATCACCCCTAACAGAAACTCTGCACCAATTAACATTGACTCCCAATTTCCCATCACAATCTCTGCCCCTGGTAACCTGTATTCTAATTTGACTCTATGAATTTATATAATTATTTAAGTGAGATCATACAATATTTCTTTTCTGTCTGGCTTATTTCACTCAACATAATGTCTTCAAGATTCATCCATGTTGCAGCACATGCTTCATTGCTTTTTACTGCTGAATATTAAGACACAAATATTTATTCATAGTTATGCCTGCCAATTCCTCTAGTTTAAGGGGTAATCTCTCCTTTTGGAATATATTCCAAGAAGGGCTATTGAACCTTCTGGGTCGTCTAGAAGGGCAATGATATTCTACTTCCTAGAGGGGTCTGATAAAAAGTCAATGACCCACTCAGGGTCTGGCTGAAAGGCTTAAGGGCTGTTAAGACTTTGGCAGAGTATTCCAAGCTCCAAAAGATAAGAAGTGCTTGGTAAAAGGACTGAGAAGAAAAATATCCACCCCAGACTTTGGGTTACTGTCTCCATTGATGAGTAGATTAGGTGCTCCAGAGAAAGTTAAGTTCTTCCAATTTCCTCACCAATAGTCTTTTCTATTAAACTTCAGGTACTATAGCAGGAAGAGAGTTGATCTCTTTTGCGTCAATGATTTTACTTTTGCAGTTCAGATTTCTACTCTCAGAGAGCTTGACATCACGTGGAACTGCTTTTTCTTTGAAATCTTAAATTCAAACATTCCTGTTCTTCCAGATCCCTTGCCTAGGCTAATCCTTCTATATTGCCTTTTTAACTGCCTCAGGATCTGCAATCCCTTGCCCCACTCTATACTTTCCCTATCAGCCTTCTATCTTCCCTTAGCTTTCAACCAACCTAGATATTAACCATTCCCTTTCAAATATTCTCAATTCAGTTATCTATATTTAGAGAGATAATTCACTAAGACACTGTAGGTAGAACACTGATAGAAAGAAGTGCTCAATAAGTGGTAGCTAACACCAATACCATCACCACTACCAACACAGATAACATACTCTTGTTCCTTTGTCATTCTGTCATACTAGTCATATACTCTTGGACTGTTCAACGGTTTTGGAGAAAATCTTTGAATTGTACAGAGAGATGATAGTAAATTCATACTTCCAGGCTTAACTATGTACTTATCCATGCCAAACAATTCTACAGCTTTCTGATTTTGAGACTACTCTGAGCCTTTGCCCACCTCCTCCTACCTATCACTTCCCCTATATTCTCATTCTCTTGCTTCAAAGAAAAAAATAGAAACCATCAGAAATGAACTTCTTCAACTTTCAGTCTCCAAATTTGCAAACCTTCCTCCACCTGCATCCACCTATCCTTCCCCTCTTTCTTCCTGACTATGGAAGCAGTCTGGTTTACTCTTAAGGGCCAACTCCTCCACATCCCTTCTTGCTCTGTTTTCCCCACCCACACCTTACCTTTCTCTTAATTGGCCCCTTTTCATCAATATTTGAATTTATCCCACCTTCAAAAATTCATTTTTATTCTCGCAATATCCTTCTCGCTCTCCTGTTCTTCCCACCCATACTTTTCAAAAAGGTTATGCACATTTGCTGCCTCTATTTATTCACTTTCCTTTTATTCTTTGCCACTGTAATCTGGTTTTCATTCCTACATTCCACCAACACTGTTCTTATCTGGTTTATCAATAAATCCAACGAGCCCTTCTCAGGTCTCATTTCATTTGACATGTCAGCCTTGTTTGGCACTGATGATCACTTCCTGTATTTGAAACACTTTGGTTTTACTGTTGCTCACTGTCCTAGAACTCCTCCTACTGCTCTTACTGCTTGCTCCTTGTGATTAGTCTCTGTGGTCTACCTCCTTTTTCTCTGCTGATTCTTAAATGTCGGGATTCCTCTTCCCTAGTCTTCTTCTTTATATCTTATTTCCTCCTGTCCTTTCTGATCCATATGTCAAAATACCTACCCATACCAAAGGCATTTTGTCTTTCTGATTCTGAACCTGCAAGTGCTCCTGTGTTCCCTATCTTTGTGAAGGGCTTCTTCACTACCAACCCAGCTTCCCAAGCCAGAAATTAGGCATCACCCTGTCTCTTCTTTTTCACTTCACATTCAATCCACAACCATGCTTGACTAAATCATTTCAACTGATATCTAGACCATCGTTCTGTCACAATCTTTTAATGGATCCTCCAGTTTATAATCTCGTCAGTTCCAATCCATTCGCCACACAGTGTCATCTAAAATGCAAATCATATCATGCCACTCCTAGGCTTAAAATCAATCCTTTAAGCAGTTTCTTGTTGCCTTTAGGATAAAATCCTAAACTCCTTAGCATTTCCTTCTCAGTCTCATTTCTTCACTCCCCTTCTTTGCGAGCAATTTTCAACCATTCCTGACTTCTCTGAATTCGCAGAGTGCATCCTTGCAGCCTCTGAGCTGTTCCCTCTGCTGGGATATAGGTTCTCCTTACTTCTTTCCCTAACCAATTCTGCACTCAAACCTTCAGTATTCCTCTAGAAACCCACCAGTTGTACTACTCTTTAGAGTTCCCTAGGCTGTAAATCCCTAGATGAAATCCCTAGAGGGCAGAAACCAGGTGCTCTTAAAACTTCCCCTCTCAAGAGCCTAAAGAGAGCCTGACGCGTACAATGACAATTTATTCCCTTCTTGGGATTGATGGCGGCCAGAATACCAGAAAGATGAAGGCTTAAAAAAAAACAAATAGGCTTACCTATTTGTTATAGGTAACAAATAGGATGGATACAGGGTACATAGGCTTTTCCAAAACTCTTGTAGCCTACAATTAAGGGTTACTCAGAGCGTGGGGGGCCAGACCCACCGCTTTGCTGGAGGCCACGGCGAGCTCTCGGGCTCCCGACGGCTGCCGCATGGAGCGCGCGGCCCCGGGCGGGGCAGGACAATAGCTTGGAATTCTACCTCGTGTTTCCGGTGGGCTGGTCTCGCTCGCTGCGGGTGAGGCCCGGAGGTGGGGGCTACAAGCCGGGCCCCTGGCGAGGTAGGGGCGGCCCCTGGGCGCCCGCCGCCACCGCCCGCCTCCGCCCGCCTCCGCCGCCTCCGCCGCCTCCGTCGCCCCGCCCCGCCCCGCCCCGGAAGTGACTTGAGGTCTGTCCGGAACCTCCCGGCCCGGCGGCTGCAGCGTCACCAGCCGAGCCGGTGCGGGGCGGGCGGAGCGGCCGCTGCCGCCGCCAACGAACCGGGGACCGCGCGGGGACCAGCGGTCGGGCCGAGGGTGACGGGCCGCCGGCGGCCGCGGGGGGACGACGACGCGGAGGAGGCGGAGCCCGGAGAGGGGTGGGGGTCGGGGAGGGCTAGGGTGGGAGGGGCTGGTGGGGTGTCCCTGGGCTCATGGAACCGGCGGAGCTGGCGGGCGGCGGGGACCCCCCGGAGCCGGGCGGGCGTCCCTGGCCCGGCCCGCGGGGCTTCGTCCCGCAGAAGGAGATCGTCTACAACAAGCTGCTGCCCTACGCGGAGCGGCTGGATGCCGAGTCCGACTTGCAGCTGGCCCAGATCAAAAGCAACCTGGGCCGGGCCGTGCAGCTCCAAGAGCTGTGGCCCGGAGGCCTCTTCTGGACCAGGAAACTCTCCACGTAAGTGTGCGGGACTGGGGGCCGGAGGCGAAGGCTCAGTGGGAAATGCTTTCGGGGGCGGCTTTGTCCACACCCGTCCAGTGGGCTGGACCTTCACCACTGCCCCGTCTTTAGCCAGTGGTCCTGTGCAGTGGCCCCAGAGTCGTGACCCAACCCTGAGGAACACAGACCACCCACCTGCCATTTTCCTACGGGACCTTTCCTGTCCTCCTCCCCAGCCCTCCAGCGTCCTCCCTTGGCTGCTGCTTCCCAAGGGTTCGGTTGTTGTCTTCTGACCTGCGGGGCCCCAGGGAGCTGGAGGACACCGTGCCCCGAGGGGAAGAGATGAGCCGCCTTCATGGGCCCTCCTCGGACCTTTGCTCGTGAGATAGAGAGGATTCGTTTTTAGGGGAGGAACTCTTGACTTCCCCTGGTTCTTCCCTTTCGAGTCTCCGCCTCTTCACATCCCTCAATTCGCGTCTAGTAACTTTCTGCCCTCAGCTTCTGAAGGGAAGGAGGCCGTAGGTAAACTTTTGGATTCTGTGTTTGGGTTTTTTTTGGGGGGTGGGGGTGGGGTGGGAGTGCGGGGGTTCTCAGACTTTGTGAATTTGATTGAAACGATTGGTTTCAAAGCAGCCTTCAGCGGATCCTTGAACAGTGCACTGGCCATACACTAGACATTAATGTTGTTCTAGAACCTGGGGTAAGTGTATGTTGCCGGCGTTGTGACATTTCCTTTGGAAAGACCTTTACAATATTAAGGTAAATAGGGAAGAGAGGTATTAAATTGTCCAAGGCGTTGTTAGTATCAGGTTTGTGTTAATTTTTGAGTCGCTCAGATGAACAGATTATCTAAATCATTTGCTGGAGTTCTGTTCTTTTCTTCTTCGGGGTGTGTGTGTGTGTGTGTGTGTGCATAAGCCAGCTGTAAACTGTAGTGTCACTGAAATTAGAAAACAAAGGAGTAAAAATACTGTGTGTGTGTGTGGGGGGAAGGTTAGACACTAATTGCAAAAGGAGATTCTTCACTATGTCAGAAGAACTTTTTAAAAATGCTGTAGCATATTTGATTAACTGTACATAAAATATGGTAACATTGTAGGTTCATGCGTGAGGTTATGGATAGTTGAATACACAAGACATAAGTCACTTAGACAATGTTTACCCAAATCTGCTGAGTGAACTGGGTGATGACTCAGGGTTTTGTAATACAATAATAGTCTTCTCTAGATTTTACTAAGGGATGATTTTTATCTGCCATTTATTAGAGCCTGTGACAAACTTCTCCCTTCCTCTGGGAGGAATAATTACCTTTTTAATTTAAAAGAAAAAAAGCTAAAACACTTAAATTTTCCCTTTTTCAAAGAGTGGCCATAAAATGTCAAAGTTAACATCCCTCCTCTTGACTGTAGTGTAAAGAATAAAGAAGTTTGTGGTGTTGGGATCCATAGAAGACTTGGGAAGAAAGAGAAAAGAGGAAAGCAACAGGGAAAAGAACCACTTTTACTCAAAATGGGAAAAATCTTTTATAAATGATTAAAATTCAAGTGAGCCTCCTAGGTGTTTGTGTTCCTCAGGCATCGTAAAAATAAAGTTATATTGTCAGTTCCAGTAATTCCCATTATGTTAGACTTGCCAGAAAATACCGTGGTTTTGTTTTGTTTTGTTTGTGTGTTTTATGTGGACACAAGCCCCTTTTAGATGTACAAAATGTAAATAAGCCAGTGTGTTAGTACATATCTGATTGGGATTTATGAATCTATAATCTACAAAGGCATAGTTGAGCATTGTTTTCTGAAATATTATCTGGTTTAGTATATTAGCAACTAGGGCTAAACACAATGGAGACAACCCTTGGGGAGTTTAGGGCAGCATTGCAGCTAGATGGCTTAATACTTATGAGCCCTTGACCCTTTAAATCTAAATAACTGGCAGGGATGCTGTCAGGTAGAATTTTATTTTGGACCAGTGGTTAAATACTGCGAATGGATTCTTGGGATTGCACTTTGTGACATTTTGAACTTGGTGGGGCATGTCGTCATCTTGGGTGTGTTTTTTCTCCTAAGTCATGTTAAAGTGACCTGTTTATAGTTGTGCTTGTTTTTTTAAGCCCTTTGTGCTGCATAAGTTTACATCTAAATAATGCTAGAATGTGTGATATTAGCTGTCAGTTACTTGACAGTGATCATATTTAGTTCTTTGCAGAAGAATGGAAAGGTAATGTAAATAAAATCTAGTTTCAGCCACTAGCACCATGGGGGGAAGTTATTTCATCATGTGCTTCAGTACTCTTTTGAGTAAAATGGAAGGGTTGTATTAAATAAGTCTCAAGAACTATTCTTGCTCTAGTATTCTATGATTTTATTTTTATATGCTGTGAAGCCTCAAATAAGCCAGGTTCTGTCTTTCTACTGGACTGTTTGAGCAGTTTGTGAAGTACTTGGAAATACTTGCACAGATAAAGTACATTTTTAAAGAAGACCAGGGTATAAATGCTGTTCTGGAGGCTCTAAGACTGGATCTTGGACCAGAAGGGTGCACTCCTGATACTCAGCTCTATATTTGGCCCCCTCTTTTTTTGGGCATTTTACTTCCGTTTCACTAGTTACTTAATGCTATTTCAATACTTTTTTTTTTGTAGAAGACTTGCATGTCTATTTAGTATCTCTGTGAAGAAAGATTGTTTCTGTGTATTTTAAAAATGGGCCCTGTAATGTAATACCAGTTCTCTTGTACAGACAGTTTAAAGGATTAGAAGTGCTTGTTCAAGAGAGATTGTGTGATGTAATACATCACAGGGCCAGTTTTTAAGAAGGGAGGAAACAAATTAGAGAAGTTGAGGAAACAGATTAAAAAAGGAAGGCACAAATTAGTGGTCTTTAGAAAACTGCAGTAAAGACAGCTTGTAGGCACTTTGTGAGAGGTATCTATGTGAAGGGTGTGAGTTAACTTGTATGGTCCATTTTAGAGAATGGAAGGAATTGAAGAAGATAATTCTGAAACCTGCTTTTTTTCCTCTTGTCCTCTGGACCTTTAATGAGAGAGGCTATCACATTTAGTCATAAGACCTCAGTATATCTATATTCTCTGCCAAAAACATTACCAACTTTATCTTACCTAACCTCTCCAGTGGTATTTCAAGCTTAAATTTAACAATGGACTGCTTTATAAACATAAAATTGAGCTCCTCAGGCAGATTAAATGTGCACTGACTTTTGCCTTTTTAACATTTTACTGATAATAGACCCTGAAGCCTGCTCAGGGTTCTGAAGTATACTGTTTGAAAACAATCATTGGGCTGGATGCCTAAAGGTCTTTTTAGCTCTTGTGTTTCTTTAAACTGGTCTGGAAAGGGAAGGGAGAAAAAGTGAATGGGTTATTATTTCCTACAAGCTTATCCCATTCATGATTATTTTTTATCTTTTGTTCTTTTTCTTTTAAACAGAATTTTTATTTTAGTATAGTTTATGAGTTTGTTACAGTGAAATGTTATATTCTGTGCTGTTTTATAATGAAATGACTGTATTATGCTGAGAAGTCATTTTGTTTCTAGTTAAATTGTGGTTCCCTTTAGAATAAAATTGCAGTTGTTTATTATTAAGAATATTATGTATCCTTCCTGGATAAGAATTGAATTGTACCAGTTTAAACCATATAATGTATTTAATTTGATTATATAACCACTGGACACTGAAGTTTAGGCAAGGTACGAGTTATTGAATACAATGACCTCCTCTTGTGGAAAGTATTAAGTGACCACAGGAGTTCCCAGATTCTTATCATCTTGGTGTTGGGGAAGAAAGTAGAAAATGGTAACTGCTGAATTTCAGTTTGTTCTGAAACATGATGTACTTTACAGGGTATCTAATGTTTGAACAATGAAATCAAAGTATACAATAAACACAAGTGCTTTTAATTTGTAAAAGAATCTTGAAATCTTGACAAATTATCGCATTCATCAGTGAGAGCTAGTTAAAGTGGTAGAAGAAGTTTGTGTTTGTTAATAAGTGTCCACATTTTAAATGGGAACCAAAATTTCTTTTTAGTGGGAAAGTTGGTTTTCCATAGAAAAAACAAAGAAATGAATTAAACAATCTGACATTATGTAATAATGCAATATCTTTCTCATTTGATTTTTCATAGCAGTCATACTTTTTTTTTTCAAAAATATTATCAATTTCCAAGGACCCCTCTTAATCATTCTTTTAAAACACCTTGTCTGTTTACTCCTCACTAGTTAACTGGCAATTTTGCCAGAATCTTGTCATTGGGTATTTGTGTGATTCTTATTTGAACAGTTTTCTAATACTATTTGTTTATCTATTTATTTATTTATTTATTGCTTTAAACATTTTGTTTACTATGTAAAATATCAAACATACAAAACAAGACAGAACAATAATGAATCCCCATGTACCCATCACTCATTTTCAACAGTTATCAACTCATGGCCAATCTTCTTTCTTCCATCATCTCATTCTTTTTGTCCTCCACCATTATTTGGAATCATATTGCATCATTTGTAAATGTTTCCAGTATGTATCTAAAGCAAAAGGACTTGGGGTGGAAGAAACACCCATTGTACCGATAACATCAAACCTAAAAACATTTAACAGTAATCCAGTAACACTTTGATCAACATCATGAAGCCCTGCTTCTTTTGTAAAATTTATGACTACACTTCTTTTTATACCCCCCTCCTAAGTTTGCATTTCATTTGCATTATTTTTGTGTGTACTTTGTATGGGCTGGGCATTGTTTTGTTTTTTTTAAACAAATCAATTTTATTGATACATATTAATAAAACATAATTCCATCCAAAGTGTACAAGTAATGCTATTTTGTATAATAACAGAGTTGTGATTGTTTTTGGCACTTGGGATATAACAGAGGAAGATTTCTGTCCTCTGGAAGTTCTAGTGTGTGCCTACTCTTAGTGTACGTTTTTGTTCATTTAGGACAGACCAGGCAAAGTCAGAAAATTTTGGAGCAAGAAAATATGAATTCTAATTGAATTACTTTAAAAAAATTCTTATTCTGACCAGTGTGGTTTTTTTGTTCATTTTTTTTTAAGATTTATTTATTTATGTACTTTATCCATTTTAAATCCCCACCCCACCCCCGTTTGCTGTTTTGTGTCCATTTGCTGGGCAATTCTCTGTGTCTGTTTTCTGCCCTCTCTTCTCATCCTTCTCCTCCTGTCTTCACTGGGATTCTATCTTGTGGACCTCTGATGTGGGAGAGAGGTGTTCTGCCACCCGCACCACCTCAGTTCCTGTTTTTTTGGTGCGTCTCGTCTTGGCTCTCCCTTGTGTCACTCTCCTGTTAGGTCATTATCTTGCTGCATGGCTCGGCGGGGTCTGGCACGCCTGTGCGTGGGGACTGGGGGTGCACCTGCTCGCCTTCTTTATTTTTTTTATTTTACCGGGAGGTCCCAGGGATGGAACCCAGGTCCCTCCATATGGGAGACGGATGCCCAACCATTTGAGCCACATCTGCCCCCTGACCAGTGTGTTTTAATGCCTCACATTGAGGCACTAATAAAGGCAGTTAAAAAACAACAAAAAAACCTTCCAGTTCTTCTGAGATCTGAATGTATCATTTCAAAATTTTTCCTGTGTTCTTGCTACATTGTAGCAAGAAATACATGTTTTTGATTGAAGTGAAAGGGAAACATTTAGTTTTATGATTTTTTTGTTGTTTTTTCAGGGAAGCTTATTAATTAGTTAAAAAAAGAAAAACAACCACATACACACAACTTCTAATTGTTTTTCTAATTTTTTCTAATTGTGGAACCTGGGAGTTAACTTTTTTTTATTAAGTGAGACTGATTTCTTGTTAAAGTCCCCATCCCCCTTATTTTTTATTTACAAAATCCAAATCTAACCTTTGTAGAAAATTAGATTAAAGTGCCACTCATTCTGTGTGAACAGCAAACTGAGAGCATGGTTATAAAAACAAAATTAACCAGACAGCAACGACAAAACCCTACATTCGTTGAGGCCCAGGCTGGAATTTTAAAAGCAGCACATACCATAAAATATTCCCACTTGGAATTTTGAGGTTGGCTTCTTCCATATTCGACCTACACTTAGATTTCTTCCCTTTTAGTGCAATATCTTTTGATCTCTTGTTCATGCTCTTATATTCTTTGTGTACATATCTTTCTTCCTCTACTGTGAGCTTTTGTGAGATCAGTGTCTTCCATATTGACCTCTTCTCCCCTCTACCTATAGCATTTAGTACAGCATTTAGTACAGCGGTGTGTATGTTGTAGATACTCGATATTAGAATTGATTTTTATATTCTTTATAAACTAAAACATTATTCAAATATAAGGAATTGTTATTTTTACCGTCAAAATGGAGAAGATGAATCTGACGTGAGATCCATTTTAATACTGGGTTCAAAAGAAAGTATATATTTAACCAAAGAAGCAGAGGGAAGGACGATTTTGGTTAAGGAAGGGAGTGGAGTGTTTCATAACCTAAAAGAAGTGTGGGGGGGTGGGGATTAACAAAGTAGAGAACAACTCAGATTATGTCGTTTGCATCAGGGAGTTTGACTGAGACTTTCATTTAAAAATCTGTAATATTGTTACAGTTAAATATTTAGTATAAGAAAATTTAGATTTAATATAATATTGTGTTAGATGAACCATAAAATTCTGGTGGTGGTCATCACCTTTTTATGCTAATTTGGCTATTAGAACCAAATTAGTAAAAAAATACATTGCTTCACATTACCTAGAGTTTAAATTTTAGAGTTTAAAGTTACAATAAAGGTTTTCTCCCTTTCCAAGAAAAAATGATCACTATTGCCCCTGTGAAATGAGTTGGGTATAAGAATAGTATTGTAGTTGGGAACACTAAAGATTGCTTAAGAATTATTAAATATGCTTTATAATCTTATGTTAGTATAAATGGAATGTGTTAGTAATCTTTGGGCTGCTATGTGTGGGCTTTTCATTTCATTTTCTAACGATTTTCTTTTTTAAGCCAAGAATGAACATGTGGAAGTTTTTAGAGCAAGAAATTTTATGAAAGCATTATTTTGCATATGTGTGTATATTTTCAGGCAGATATTCATTTCCTTATTTTTCTACTCAAATGGATTTTAAATGAAGTTGGGAATTTCAGGCAGATTCCTGAAGAGTTTAGTCAGGGTAGTTTGTGTTCTTGGGAAAGTAGGTTACTTCTAGAGATTCCAATAATGTCAAATTTCTGTCAACAAATAGCGTATCCTATTCTGTGTGTGGCAGGAGAGAAGTTACCATTTAACAAAGTCCAGAATGAATTAGAAATGTGAAAGCTACTTATTTAAGTTAATACAGGTTTATGTCTATATTTCATATCACATATCAACATGTACTTATTGAGATATAGAGATGCAAGGGATGAACAGTTTAAAAATATCACTAACCTATGGGGTCTTACAAGAAAGCATTAATAGAGTGTTAAATGAATGGCATAGAAACTACGTATCATGTGTTAAGGGCTTAGACTGTGCCAGCGCTATGCTAAATTCATTATTTCATTTAATCCTCACGAACAGCCCTATTAAATGTTAGGTTTGTGGATAAGTTGGATAAAATTATCCCAATTTTAGCAGTGGAAGGAATGAGGCTTAATGAGGTTACATAGCAGCAGATTTGCCTGAATACCTCAGAGCTCTTGCTTTTCGCCACTGTACCGGAGGAAGGAAAGCTCCTGTGGCTTTAAAGCCTGGCAAGTTCACTCAGGGGAAGGAGAACTGCAGTTGAAGCTTTCAGGTAGGATTTGCACAGGTAAGGAGGAGTTAGGAGAAATCCATTGACTGGGGGGGGGGGGAACAGAGATAAGACCAATTGCATTGACCATACTTCTCTTAAAATCTGTACCTATATAGTATCATATTGAGTTAATTAGTTACCTGTCTCCTTCTCTAGGGTCTATGCTACTGGGCCCTTTCTTATTTATTTTTGTTTCATTGCTTATTGGCATGTCTGGCTCATAACACGCAGTAAAACATATCAAGAAATGATTCCCTTTAATCCATGTGTCAAAAGAGAAACAACCGGGAAGAGAAGAGAGCATTATTAAGGTTGTTTGTTTGTTTGTTTGAGGTACCAGGGCCGAGGATTGAACCCGGGACCTCCTATGTAGGAAGCTGGCACTCAACCACTGAGCCATATCGGGTCCCCTGAGTTGGATTTTCTTTTGTTTGCTTGTTGTTTGTTTTGTTTTTAGAAGGCACCGGACCGAACCCGGGACCTCCCATGTGGGAAGCAGGTGCTCACCTGCTTGAGCCATATCTGCTCCCATTATTAGGTATTAATAGTAAATTAATGACTATTACTCTAGAAATTGTTGTGTCAATTAATTACTAAGTCAAAAGTATGATTATGAGCTACAATATGCTAAAACTCCATTGAGTCTTGTGTCTCAGCTGTGGTGGATGGGGATAAAGAGAAGTGTATATCTCAGATTTCCTTGTCCAATTAGAGCCTTCTGTCAGAAAAAGTATATTTGGTAAAGATGATAGACCTGTTTTTTTAGTGTGTTTTAGAAACTGGGTTTTTTGTTTGTTTGATTTTTAAGGTACCTGGGGTAGGGATTGAACCTGGTGCCTCCTATGTGGGAAGCTGTGCTTGGCTTCCCTGAGTTGGTTTTCCGGTTTGTTTTTTTGCTTGTTTGTTTTTGTTTTTTAGGAGGCACGGGGAACGAAACCCAGGCAGGTGCTCAACTGCTTGAGCCCATCTGTTCCCTGCTCTCTTTGTTTTTGCTCATTGTCTGCTCATTGTTTTTGCTTGTTGTCTGCTTGTTATTTTTGCTCAATGTCTGCTCATTGTTTTATCTTTTTTGGAGGCACCGGGAACTCCCCTGGGACCTCCCATGTGGGAGGCGGGCACTCATCTGCTTGAGCCACATCTGCTCCCCTAAAAGGATTTTTTAATTTATTCCCCCCCCTCATTATTTTGCATCCATTTGCTGTGTGCTCTCTGTGTCTGCTCATCTTCTCTTTTAGGAGGCACCAGGAACCAAACCTGGGACCTCCCATGTGGAGAGAGGTGCTCACTTGAGCCATTTCAGCACTCTGCTTTGTTGTGTCTCTCATTGTCTTTCCTTTTTGTGTCACCTTGTTGTGTTATCTTGTTGCATCAGCTTGCCACACCTGCCTGTCATGCCAGCTGTCTGTCTTGCTTGTCTTCTCCAGGAGGGGCAA
>JAQZBX010059607.1:0-17452 GCA_029593785.1 Cabassous unicinctus
GGCAAAAAACATGAACATATTTGTGTCCCACGTGAATGCTCACCAGAGGGTGACTTCAGCAGAGGAAGAGTTTAATAATCAAGTGGATAAGATGACCCGCTCTGTGGCTAATGCTCAGCCTCTTTCCCCAGCCACTCCTGTCATTGCCCAATGGGCTCATGAACAAAGTGGCCATGGGGGTAGGGATGGAGGTTATGTATGGGCGCAGCAACATGGACTTCCCCTCACTAAGGCTGACTTGGCTACAGCCACTGCTGAATGCCCCATCTGCCAGCAGCAGAGACCCACACTCAGCCCCCAATATGGCACCATTCCTCGAGGTGACCAGCCTGCTACCTGGTGGCAGGTTGACTACATTGGGCCACTTCCACCATGGAAGGGGCAGCGATTTGTTTTAACTGGAATAGACACATACTCTGGCTATGGGTTTGCATTTCTGGCACACAATGCTTCTTCCAAAACTACCATCCGTGGACTTACTGAATGTCTTATCTACCGCCATGACATTCCACACAGCATTGCTTCTGATCAAGAACCCATTTCACAGCAAATGATGTGCGGGAATGGGCACATGCCCATGGAATTCACTGGTCTTACCATGTTCCCCATCACCCTGAAGCAGCTGGATTAATAGAACGGTGGAATGGCCTTTTGAAGACTCAATTATGGTGCCAACTAGGTGGCAATACCTTGCAGGGCTGGGGCAATGGTCTCCAGGAGGCTGTGTATGCTCTGAATCAGCATCCCTCTCTATGGTGCTGTTTCTCCCATAGCCAGGATTCATGGGTCCAGGAATCAAGGGGTGGAAATGGGAGTGGCACCACTCACTATTACCCCTAGTGACCCACTAGGAAAATTTTTGCTTTCTGTCCCTGCATCCTTAAGCTCTGCTTGTCTACAGGTTTTAGTCCCAAAAGGAGGAATGCTGCCACCAAGGAACATAACAATGATTCCATTGAACTGGATGTTAAGACTGCCACCTGGCCACTTTGGGCTCCTCTTACCTGTGAATCAACAGGCAAAGAAGGGAATTAGTGTACTGGCTGGGGTGATTGAGCCTGACTATCAAGGGTAAATAGGACTACATCTACATAATGGGGGTAAAGAAGAGTTTGCCTGGAATGCAGGAGATCCTCTAGGGCGTCTCCTACTCCTGCCATGCCCTGTGATTAAAGTCAATGGAAAACTGCAACAAACCAATCCAAGCAGGACTAACAATGGCCCAGAATCTTCGGGAATGAAAGTTTGGGTCACCCCACCAGGCAAAGAACCACAGCCACCTGAAGTGCTTCCTGAAGGTAACGGGAAAATGAAAAGGATAGTGGAAGAAAGTAGTGATAAATATGATCTTTGACCACATGACCAGTTACAGAAACAAGGACTGTAATAGTCATGAACCCTTCTTCAATGTTTCGTTATGAGTATGATTGTATATGTACACAAAACGAATTTCTTTGTTTTCATCCCCAACCTTTTCCCCTATCATGAAAAGTTGTATTAATTCCATGTCATAATATTTAAGGATGTCAAGTTTAAGAGTGAATATTACCCAAGGACTTGCACCCTGTTCTGTGGATAATTAATGCGTTTCCAGTTGTACGCAGGGGAGTTGAACATTGTTAGGCAGAAATATATATGTATGCTTGTCTGTTATTGTTTTTACTTAGAGACTAAGTATGGTTTAGGGTGATGTGTATGATTGCCAAGTTGACAAGGGGTGGACTGTGATGGTTAGGCTAATGTGTCAACTCAGCCAGGTAATTGTGTCCAGGTGTTTGTTCCAGCAAGCACTGGGCTAATTGTAATACAAGAGTACTTATGGACTTCAATCACCAGTGAGTTTACTGCGTGGATGGCTGATTACATCTGCATCAATCAGGGAGATTACATCATCAATGGGTGATGCTTTTATCCAATCAGTTGAATGACTTAAAAGGGGAAGTGATTTCAACATTCAGATAGAATTTCCCAGCTTGTCATTGGACGGGCAACTTTTCCCAGAAACTCATCAAGGACCTTTCATCGGACTTTCATCTGAGCCCCTGGTTTGCAGCCTGCCTACGGAACCTGGACTTGTGCATCCCCACGGTCGCATGAGAGACTCTTTTAAAATCTCATATTATTGACAGATATCTCCTGTTGATTCTGTTTCCCGAGAGAACCCTGACTAATACAAATACCTAACAGTGAAAACAGAACAATGCCATTAATAGAAGAAAACATAAGAGAACATCTTTCTGGCCTAGAGTGAGAAACTTTTAGAGCACAAACCTTAATAAAAATTTTGATGAACTTGTTTTCATGAAAATATAGGAGTTCTCGTCAATGAAAGATACTATGGACAAAGATAAAAGATAGACAAGAGAATGGATGAGATATGTGCAATATCAGAAACCAATAAGAAATAAGAATTTAACGTAGGAATACACAATAAGCTTCTATAGATCACCAAGGAATGGAACACACCTCAAAAAGGAAAAAAGAGAAGAAGATATAAATAGGGAATTTACAAAAGAGAAACTTCAAAGGACTGCAAGATTATGAAGCAATAATCTACTTCAATAATGATCAGAGAATACAACTTAAAACCACAAAGAGATATCTCATTACCCCTATTAAAGTGTGGAAATTAGAAAATCATATACTGTACAATATTGGTGAGAAAGCAGAAGATAGATGAACCCTCATTCACTACTGGGAAGAATGTAGAGAGGTAAAGCCATCCTGAGAGCAAATCCAGCATTACATGGTGGCCCTATGAGCATGCATATCCTATGACATAGCAATTTTTACTAAGCATAAATCCAAAAAAATTCTTAAATTGACACATATGGGTACACTCTCTGTTGTTTGTATTGGAAAGGGTTGTGAAATTTGGGTGTCCCTCACTGGGTGAGGAGATGAATAAAAATGTGGTGGAAGCACAAGGAATACTCTAGTAGTTTAGAAGAAAGAGACTAGATGAGAAAAGTGATCATTTGAATGATTGTAAAGATATAGAACTGAGTGAAAAATATAAGAAACAAAGAAGCATATATCACTATATTTTATAAATTAAAAATACATGCACAACACAAAAAAATCCTTTTGTGAGAACATTAAAAATATTACATACATTAGAATGTTACAGGGACAATAAGAATGAGGTCCTGGTATAAACCAAGCAAACAATAAATATGCCAAATGCATAAATAAATAAATAGAATGAAAGGCAATCTTAAACTCACTAATCATAGTAATGTGGCAAGTAGTGAGGACTATAAATTAACTCAATTCTTTACACCAAAGAATCAAAGAAACTAATTAAAAAAAAAAAAAAAAAAAGGAGAAATTAATAAAGTGAGGTACTTGTACAGAAAAGGCTCAGACTAGAAAATAAAAATAGACCCTAATTGAACAGAAATTGAGTATCTCATATAAAAGATTTAAAATTTATGGGAAATTTTAAAATAATTTTCCATAAATGGTACCAAGTGAACATTTGGGGAAAATATCAAGGTAGATTCCTACCTCCCTCCTAACATCAAAAAGAATTCTAGTTATATCAGGATGTAAGTGAAGATAGATAGTTATATATGTAAGCAAAGCCAGGAAAAAGAAAAAAAAAATGGGTGATTTCTTTCAGCCACGGAGGTCTTTCAAATATTAACACAAAAGTCAGAATTCAAAACAAAAGACTGATTGATTTTCCTAGATTAAATGATAAAATATGTGTGATAATAAAATCCGTAAAGAAAATCAACTGGCAACTAGAAAATACATATTATTAGGACAAAATAATTTTTGATAATATTCCAGTATTTTACAAATCAATATGTAAAAGTTGAACAGTCCAATAAAAGAAAATGAGGAAAGGAAATAAAGTCACTTCACAGAAAAAAATACAAATGATTAATAAACACCTAAAATTAGTCTCATTCTCAATTTAATTAAATTACCATATAATAAAATAATGAGATACCAAAATTGAAAAGTTTCATAATATCAAGTGTTAGTAAAGATGTAACTAAATAGGAACTTTCGTGCAATTATAATGGGAGTGTAAATTAATGCACCTTTTTTTGGTAGGGCAATTTGATATATCTATCAATATTTAAACAATATATATCTTCAGATCTAGCAATTAAAAATCAGGAAACTTATCCTTCAAATATATTTGACAAGGACATAAAGATATAAGTTCAAAGATGTTCACTGTGGCACCATTTTCAATATCTAAAGATTGGAAACAATCCAAATGTCCATTAATATTGATGTGGTTAAATTAATTATGGCATTTTTGTACCATGGAACATAATCCATTTACTTTCAGTGTTATATTTACATGTGCTATAAAACCAAAACTAAACCACAAATAATGTGTAAAACAAGCCCACAAAACCAATAAAAGAATAAAATTCAAATTAATAGTGTTTACTTAATGTGATAGATGATGTTTTGCTGAATCTAAATTGTCACATAATTGTGAGAATGACAACATGACAGCGTTTCTTTGACGATCACATGGCTATACTATCATCTGATAATGCAATAACCATTTTTCTCTTAAATCTTTTCACCTTCATATTATAAGGTTGCATCACTTAACGTAAAAATTGATCCTCTATTCAGGATTTTCTCATTAGCTTAAGAGAATCGTAGGAGTTTTGCCATTTTCATGAGGCCAAAACTAAGTGTTAATTTAATAGGTTAAAAAACTAAAATTTCATTCTATAAAAATGTCCTTCAACTGTGAATAATCACCACAAAAGAAAAGTTGTGACTTTAAGTTAAGTAAAAGTATACGATTCTAACATAACAGCACATTCACAACCCCTGGTATAATGTTGCTATTCGGACAGTGTTAAACAAATTAAATTCTGCCCCTAAGTTGATTGATCACGTGGCATCAAAACAATCAAAAGTCAGAATGAAAGTGCAAGCCCTGAAATTGTTGCATTACTCAATTAGAAAGTCAGCATCGAATGATCCAATATCTGCTCATATTCATTTCTGTTGAATTACCATATATACAGAAACACAAGTTTGGTAACTCGTGAACCCCTGAGAAAATATCTGCTGTTGCTATTTTGAATGACATTGGTGTAAGATTTGAAAAGGGGTCTATATGAATTAGAGACTTTGGTCTGTGATTTCAGATACAATACAGTGTTCCTGTCTCAGAGGATGTAAAGATACTAAAGTTGAGGGCTCTTAAAGCTCCAGGGAATGCCTTGTTTACACCACGCTCAGGACCTCACCTTTACATGTTTCCTCAAAGGAAAATCCTCTGCTCCGAACTGGGGCCTATGAGAATAGGAGTTTGTTCCGTGAGTCAAGCAAAGCAGAAAGGCTTGGGATGGAGTCAAACTCATAGGACCCTAATGCTGGCCTTTGGGAGGCATTGCTCAGGAGCCAACCTACAATTCGTGCTGTCCTTCAAGTATGGATTTGCAGACTACAGAAATCTCTCGATCCTTGTTTCCTTCACCAGTAACCCCACACCCTTGTGCCTGCCCCATCTCTGCCCTCAGGTGAGAGTGGGAGGCTGCTGAGGGTCAGAGTCTGCAGGAGTCTGAAATACTGGGTTTGAGTTGGCCTGGGTGGAGGTAGGAGCAGTGCTGGGAAAGATGAACTACGTAATTTACTGTCCTACACGTCATTTTTACAATGCTGTACTTCCAGAGACAACAATTCTATTCCTACTTGTCTCCTCCAGATTCTCAGCCTCAAAATCCATCTAAAGATCTTCTCCTTCAGGAATGAGGCTACTTCCAGAAAGATCACAGAGGTTGCACCCTCCCACATTACTTTCTTCTTGCTTTTGCCAGCAACTCTGCCAGACTTTTCCCTACCCTCTGCTGTGTCAGAACTTCAGTCTTCATTATTACCCTCATTTGTAGTGGTTCCACCATCTTCCTATATGGATAGCCCAGAAAACAGTCAAGGAGTTGGAAGGAAACTAGGAATCTTGCTTTGGGGGGATCCATCAAGAGCTTTATGCTCTTGAGCAAGCCCTGGGTCTAGGAGATGTGAAGGAACCAGGACTGCATGGGCACTGTTCTGGGAATGCTGGCGCTGCCGGCTCCAATCCTCTGGTGGCTTACAGCAGACAGGGGAGGGTTGTCCAATTATAATCAATTCTGTCCTTCTACTGCAGAATAGGATACCAGCCCCCACTGCCGATGCCATTACACTTATACCCCATACTTAAATAATCCATTTCATACAAGTCAGACATAGTGGGTTCCCATATAACCCAGTCTTGGTCAATATCCAATGGCTCAGTAATACTTTTTGCCTCTTTTGTTATGGTGAAAGTGTAAATATATGAGAATATAAGTACTTGTATGTGTTTCCTATAACAGTGTGAATGTCTGCATGTGTGCGTGAGATATTAAGTTTGTGAAGTTGAGAGTGAGTTGGAATGAGAGAATACTCATGGTTGGTGTGTGTGTATGACAAGGAAGAGTCCCGTGTATACATTCATGTGTGTTTGTGTAAGAGAGTCTTTAAGAAAAGATTGTCAGAAAGGCTGGATTAGCTACACTGTTATTAGAGCCTTAGAAGAGAAAAGATTCATCACCTGTCCTTTCAATTTAGGGAAGCAGCCAGATTTACAGATTTCTTCCTGTATCTCCTTCTTCCTTCTGCTTTCTCTCCACATCTCTGGATTCCTGTTCTCTATGTTTAGCCTTCTCTCCTGCTTTCTTCTAACGTCTATTCTCTTTATATTTCCCACTCATTTTTCTTCCTAATTTTCTCTCCATTCCAGATAAAGAGACACAACTGTTTAATTAGGAAAGTTTTCACTATAGGTATAATTTTTAGAGTGTGAAAGAATAATTATCCCTGGCCTTCCTTGGAATTTAATGATACTACATTTCATCTTACTTAGCTCCTTTTCACTGATGTATTACTCTCCTTTTCTGTTATGAGATCAACCACAGTCTTCACCCTCAATTCATACATATACACATATGCACATAAACACACAAATCCTGTCTTTGAGAGATAGAACTATTCTTGAGCGAGAGAGAGAAAGAAATTCTCCACCTTGTTGTGTTAAGAGTTTATCAATGTGGTTAAGAGTTTATCAATGTGATAAGGGTATTATTTAATAGAGTCACCTAGATAGATAGATAGAGAGAGAGAGAGAGAGATGATAAATAGATAGAGATAGAGATAGAGATAGAGATAGAGATAGAAAGCAATATACATGCTATTTTGCAATCTACTTTTTTACCTAGAAGTATGTCAGACATCTCCCTAAGGAAAATATAGATTTATTAACTTCTTAAAGGTTTCAGGTTATCCTTGGAACAGCATCATCATTATCATCATAGCAGCCAATGTTTTTACAATGTAGTTGCCAGGCAATATGAAACTACTTCACATTAAGTCCTTAATTTAATCTTTATATCTATAATGAAGTTGTATTATATCTACTTTACAGATCAGGAAACGGAGGTATAAAGGAGTTAAACTGTCTAGGGTCACTCAGCTAGGAAATAGAGGAACAGGGAACAACCCAGGCCTGTCTGATTCAGACATCTGCACTCTTAGTCACTTCTCTATACTTCATAGACTCTGTTACATAGGAAAACTATAATTATTTAGCACATCACCTATTGTTAGACATGTAGGTTGTTTTGTTATTAGAAACAATTCTTGGAAACAGAGCTTTATGCACACCTATAATTATCTCCAAAATATAAAGTTCTAAAAAATGGATTTCTGAAAATGGAGGGAAATAAGTTCATTTTGTAATTAGATTTTATAAACATACATGCCTACATTTTTCATGTTTGTTTGCCCCACTAAAAAATATAATGAACTTTTTCAATCTATTTCACCTTTACTAATCTGATGAGGAGGAAATAATGACTCAATATTGTTTTATTTACGTTTCTCTGATTGCAAGTAGGGATGTATATTTTTTATATGGTCAGGTTTTTTGGCCATTTGCATTTCTTTAATGGATTGTCTAAGTTCTTTTTCCATCCTTTCCAATGAAGTGTTTACTTTTGTTGACCCAGAAATTGCAGCCTGAGTTACAAGGAGCAAAAGTGTTCATTTGGGGTCTTAAAATGGCAATTCAGGGAGAACAGATTCAGGTAGCAACTCAGACTGTGTCCTGTCTTGGGAGTTCCAGGCAAGGGTTTTTAAAGAAAAAGAAGATTGCACAAGTTGTTTGTAAAGAATTATGACTGGTAGATATATTGGGCTTTCCAAATGTCCTTCAGGTTGGACCGTTTACTGGTTTCTTTATCTTGTAGTTGGTTCATGCTGTCCAGAAGTCCTCAGAAACTTCGTTGCTTTTGGTTTTTGCATGCCTTGGCAGTTTGTGATATCTGGCTAAGAGGTGCATATGAGTAACTTCCTGAATGGTCTCCGGACTCCATTTTAAATCTCTTAGCCATAGTAACTTCGTTTTGTCTTATCTCTTTCCTCACCATTTCATTCTTGATTTCTAAAAGCTCTTTGATGTGGTAAATAATTTTCCAATATATCACTTACATTTTAAATGTATGTGTTTCTTAACCTCAGTTTTAAATTGTTATGTAATAAAATATACCAATTATTAGTTAATTGTTTATGGTTTTCATGGTGTACTTAGAAGGTTCTTTCTGACTCAAAGATTACAGAAAATATTCACCTATATTTTTTTTCTTAGTAATATTATAGTATTTCTTTCTGTTTTTTGGCTTTACATTGAGATGCTTAATCCACTGTGGATTTCGGGTGAGAATAAGGATTGATGAGAGAGTGTTTTGTTGCCAAATAGATAGCCAGCTATCTTAACACCATTTTTTAATAATATACCTTTCCCCTATTGATTTAGATGACACTTTTTTCATCCTCTTATATACTTGAGTCTGATTCTGAATTCTCTATTTTATTACATTGAGCTATTAATTTCTGAAATAACATCTCTTTCTATATCTATATCTATGTCTATATCTATGTCTATATCTATGTCTATGTCTATGTCTATGCCTATGTCTATATATAATTCTGACTTAATAGTATGTCTTAATAGCTGATAGGTCAAATCTCCCTACCCTGCCCACTACCACGATAACTTTTCTTTTTGTTCAGACTTTTTTCCCTGAATATTTTCACATGTATGTTTCCAGATATACTTCAATGATTATAAGTTTCCTATTAGAAATTGCTTCAGGACTTTGATTGTATTTGCATTTGAATGTTTCTCAAAGAGTAATCCATAGAATGCTGTGGTGGTTTGAAACCGTGTGTAACCCAGAAAAACATGTTCTTTAATCTAATCCATTCCTGTGGGTGTAAACATATTGTAAGAAGGGCCTTTCTGATGAGGTTACTTCAGGTAAGGTGTGACCCACTTCTTTCAGGATGGGGCTTAATCTTATTAGTGGAGGCCTAAGAGAATGAAATTCAGACAAAGAGAGAAAAACCATGAAAGCAAGAAGCTGAAAGCAATGAAACCCAAGAGAAGGGAGAGACCAACAAATGGCACCATACTCCCTGCCAGTTTGTCAGAGAAGACAAGGATTGCAGGCAGCCAGTCTTTGGGAAGAAAGCATCGCCTAATGATGCCTTGACTTGGACATGTTCTCAGCCTCAAACTGTAAGCTAATAAATTCCCATTGTTTAAGCCAATCCATTTCTTTAAGTACCCTAGGAAACTGATACAAATACTAGATCAAAATCACCTGGTAAACTTGTTGAACATGGCAAACCCATTGAAAATCTCCAGAGCCCAGAAATCTTTACTTTCAATAACTCTTGCAAAGAGAATTATTACAAACATTAATATATGAGAATCAATGATTTGAGAAGAATTGACTTCTTAGGGATATTTACATTTCCCATCTGGAATTAAGCATATTTCACCATATATTATTGTTGACTCCTATGTTCCTCATTAGAGTTTAAAGAATCTTCCCTCTATTGTAGTTCTGAACATACTCTTAAATTAACACCTAAGTATTTTGGAGAGGTTGCTGTTGTGAATTGTACCTATTTTAAGTTATATTTTTAATGAGTTCTAATAGATAGATAAGAAAACTATTAGTAAATTATATACATATCTGTGCATATGTATAACTAGTTACTAGTCTGTTTATACTATTCTTATTGTTTCTAATTAGTTTTCAGTAGAGTTTTATTAAGATTTCCAGGCAGAAATCAAATCATATACAAATAATGATAAATTTATCCCCTCCTTTCCAATATTTATAATATCTCTCATTTCTTTTTTCTATGGCATTAACAAACTCTTTGTAAACAAGCAGATGCATTTTTCTAACCCAGACTTTTATGCAGATGTTTCAAATATTTCACCATTAAGCATGATACTAACTTTTGAGTTCAAATAATACCTAATATCATAAGAAAGAAGTATACTCAAATTTCTGATTTTAGAAGTATAGTTAAATTCCTATTTTACTAAAAGTGCTTACCAGGAATGAAGTGTGAAGTTTATCACATGTCTTTTGAGGCATCTTGAGATTTTTTCCCATTTTGATCAGTTAATATGAAGAATTGCATTAATAAATTTACTAATATTGACATATCTGAGCATACATGGAATAAATTCACTTGATTATAATGCTTTATGCTTTTGCAATACTGCTGTAGTCTATATCGTATTATTTTATTTAGACTTTCCATCATTTTCATGGGTATTGGTTTTATACTGACTTCATAAGAAAGAACTGAGTTATCCTTTTTTTCTCTGTGGATCAGAGAAAATGAAATAGTAATTACCATTCTTTGGAAATTCAAAAGGATTTGAACTTGTTAATATGTTGATACTTTCATTAGCATTGAGTTAAAAATATTTTATAAATTCACTTCATTTCCTCTTCGACCCATGGGATATTTACAAGTGTGTTGTTTAATTTCCAAATATTTGAGGATTTCCCAGATATATATTTTAGTTTCTGATTCATAATTTAATTCTCTTGTGGCCAGAGAATATGTTTTACGTAATTTCAATCCTATGTTATTGAGTCTTGATTTATTGCCTGGCATACAGTCTATCTTTGGTGAACATTCCTTTTGCATCTGAAAAGAATATATATTCTGCACTTGTTGGGTGGAGTGTCTATAAATGCCAATTAGGTTAAGTTGAGTGTTAGTGTTTTTCAAGGCTTCTATCTTCTCACTGATTTACTCTCTCTTTTTCCTACCAAGAAGAGTGTTAAAATCTCCAACTATATCTGTGGGATTTTTCCAATTTTCCTTTCAGTTCCATCAATTTTCTGTTGCGTATTTTGAAGCTCCATTATTAAGTGCACACATACTTAGCATTGCCTTGTTTTTATGATGAACAACACTTTTATCATTCTGAAATATACCTCTTTATTTTTGAAAATACATCTTATATTGAAGATTACTTTATCTGATATCAGTACAGCCATTACAGTTTTATTATGACTAGCGTTATTGGGATATCTTTTTCTATCCTTTCACTTTCACCCAGCTGTGATTTTATATTTAAAATGCATCACTTAAGACAACATGTTGCTAGGTCTTGCTTTTTTTATCCACTCTGACAATATCTGCCTTTTAATTAGAATATTCAGCCTATTTTCTTTTTGTGTACTTATGGATATTATTTGGTTTATAGCTACCATTTTGTTTTTTGCTATTTTTCATCTATTCTTTGTTCCTTTCATCCTACTTTCTTGCTTTCGAATTGGGCATTTTTTATTATTACATTTTATATTTTCTCTTTTCTTCTCACTACAACTCTTTTTAAAAAATATTTTAGTGGTAACTCTGGAAGTTACAATATGCATCCTTAACTCATCACAGTCTTACTCCTAAGGCCTGTCCTCTCTGGGTTATCACTTTCTACATCAGGCATGTTCAGTGAAGGTTCTCCACTCTGGCTGGATGCAATTCCGAGATCTTGCAGACTTACATGAGTCAGCCGATGCTGTTCTTTGTTGGGTTTGGAAGTTTTACCCTGTGCATGCACAGCTGAATATTTAGCCAAGACTTGTACACATTATGCCTCCTTCTCTGAGCAGCTTCCTCCTTCCTGGTACTCTCTTCAATAATTTCCACGTGTTTGGCAGTACCAATTATAGATCTCTGTTGTCTCAGCTCAGTAAGGTCATCATGCTCTGCTCAAGCTCCAATTCTGTGTACCATCGTCCCTGACAGTTCCTCCTGACATAAAGTTCTAAACTGAATTATTTTCCATAACCCAATGGGTGAGTGTTTTTAAATGGTACTGTAAGGTATCTGTAGTTCAAGAGAAGAAGAACCCTTCCCACAGGCTTTACTAATCTGAGCACTGAGGAACCTATAGGATTGGTCTTAGGGCAAGATGTGGGAACAATCAGGATAAATGGTTTCCATCACTTCGCTAGGTTCTCCAGGGACCAATATTCATCGCAGCCCTGAGTATCCCATTCCAATGGTTTTTAGCCCTAATAATATAGTTGTATTTTTATATCCAATTAAAATATTTTCTGCTTTCATTTGGAATGTGAAAATTTAAAGGGACCTTAGAGATCACCAAAGACAAGAGGACCACACTAGAGCAGCAAAGTCAGGTTGTGGCACAGAGCAAGGTCTTCCCATTCCCAACCTGGTGCTCATTTTCTGAGCTGCCTGTTGTCCAACCTCTAAAAATGGTTGTTCCATTTATTTTGTTTTATAATTGCATCCAGCAAGAAGGATAACCTTATATTAAATCAGTTATTTTATCTAGGCTGAAAGTAGAAGTAATGAAGTGACTTAGTTTAGAGCATCCTTAATTAAGTTCTGTTTAGATGTTCCTATTTTCATTTTTCTTATATAGGTAATACATGGCCTCATAAAGAAAAACTTTAAAGTACAATAACATTATAAAAGGGAACAAATAATCCACTCATAATCCCAGTATCAGAATCAGTTACTCTCAATATTTTGGAAATTTTTTTCTTCCAGCCTTTTTTGTGCATTTTGAAAATATATGTTAGCATTGGTCCTGTTAAAAGAAAAACTTTTCAACATTAAATTTAGGATCAACCAGCTTTGTTGAGCAGTTCATGAATCGGGCATCCCATTCAGAAAGTACAAGGGAGCTCCACCGAGGGAGTAGAAAGGGGAGCTTACATAGGGCAAATGCAGAAGC
Organism: Cabassous unicinctus; assembly: GCA_029593785.1. Taxonomy (NCBI): domain Eukaryota; kingdom Metazoa; phylum Chordata; class Mammalia; order Cingulata; family Chlamyphoridae; genus Cabassous; species Cabassous unicinctus. The sequence continues at coordinate 13,097 of JAQZBX010059607.1, forward strand.
AAGTGACGAAATGTTCTGATTGGCTGATGTTAAATTTTCATTTTACATTGAGGGTCTTACAAAGTGGGGAGCATATATATATTGATTAGCATGATGTACTTGTCCAATCTGATAAGCTATCTCTCCTGAACCAAAACTGGTTTATCAGCAGGAATTGCTTATCTGCAGTTCAACAGAGTGATCTCCATTATTCCATTTTCTCAAAAGCCTCTGCAGTCCAATTATTTTTGTTTTCTAAAAAAAAACCATCCTCTAAAAAAGTTTCCCTCCCAAAAATGCTGAATTGAGGTGGCCATTTTATTTTAACAGTCTCTAAGCAAAACTTCCTTTGGTAGATACCAATGAGAGGTGATTGCCATCATTATTATTAATGATCTTAACAATCATTATCTGTTGGATCCAGAGGAAACAGTAGTGCTTAGGTAATACCAAGACAACCAGAAAAGGGGGGAAAGAAAATGGCAGGTATCACATTGACACTAAGAGTGCCATTCCTGAAAACAATTATTTCCTGTGAAATTTCAGAAGTAACTGTGGGAAAGCAATAGGGATGAATATTTCATTAATTTTGTTAATCATAGTTACAGCTAGAGAAATAGGTATCGCACCCTTATCTAAATGATATTATGCCCATATTGTGCCCACTTAGACTATTCCAGTTATATCTATTTGCAAGCACACACCATATAAAATTTTGAGTCCTGCATTTTTCAATTAAGATTATGTAAAAGGCATCGCAACATCAGTGGAATCCCTTCACAAACATCATTTTAATGGTTGCATAATATTCTATGATATGGATGTACAATTTACCTAATCTTCTAATGATGACTATCTAAATTATTTCTGTTATTTTATGTGATATGCTAAACATCTTTGTTTGTGAATATTCTTTCTGAAATTTAGAATAGTTATTTAGAAAAGACTCCTAGAAGTAGATTTAGAAATAGGGGTAAGGTTTGGTAGCATTAGATGATATTCGGTCTAGGGGACCCAATAATTCCTTATACTACTCTAGGCCCAGGCATTTCTCCCCCTAAACTTCTACAAAAGAAACAAAAAATAATGAAAAATAAGGTACCACTTTTTATTAATTGCACTAGTTCCACATGCCCCTTGAGTGAAACTGGTCCATTCTTATGGGTGTGAACCTATTGGTGGGACCATTTTATTAGATTACTTCAGTAAGGCGTGACCTAGGGTGGGTCTTAATCCTCTTACTGGAGTCCTTTATAAATGGATGAATACAGAGAGGGGGCACTGCAGAGACAGAGAAACCCCCATAATCTGAGAGAGAATCCCCCATAAGCTGAGAGAGAAAGACCCAGAAGCCAGAAGATGAACTCAACAATACACAGAAGCAGAGAGAAAGCCATGAAGGAAGCTGTATACAACAGAGCCTGGAGGAGGAGGGAGAGCCCCAGCAGACGCCTCCATGTGCCTTGCCGTGGGGATAAGGATTCCAGGATCACTGACAGCCAGTCTTTGGGGAAAAAAAGCATTGCCTGATGAAGCCTCGATTAGGACATTCTTCTTAGCCTCAAAACTGTAAGATTTTAAATAATAAATCTCCATGTAAAAGCCAACTCATTTCTGATATATTGCCTTGGCAGCCTTTAGCAAACTAAAACACCCCTCAAGTTCACAGCTCTGATATGCCTTGGTTGAGGTACATGGCCCAGCCTAAAGTCCTTCAAGGACCTCAATCTCCCTTATAGTTTAAATCCATATTGTATCATCCTATCACTTTCTAGCTGGAGACATGATATAGAAAAGAGTCATGATGGGCACACATAGGCACCATTCAAGAATAAGAGAAGAGAGCAAATCAAGTTCTTAAGGGACATTGTTTAACTTACCAGTCCTGTCCTATGAAGAAAAGAGAAGATAGAAATGTGACCTTTTAAAGCAAAATGACCTGACCTACTGGTAAACATGGGCAATGTCCTAGAATGTTACAAATCAATTTCTTTTCAATTGATTAGTAATTTTTTACTAATTGATTAGTAAGAAGGGAATTTCTATCTCCTTTATACTACTGAGAACTGGATCAAAGCATATGAATATTTAGTCTTTCAATATATTTGGCAAAACTCTTTCCCAAAAAGATTGTATTAATTTTCTTACCCACTAACATTTATAAATGTGTCTTTTTCTCTACACCCTCATTATACAATTAGTGAATGCTGCTACTTATCAATTGTATAATCTTGGGCAAGTTGTTTACACTGTACCTTATTTTTCTAATCTACAAAATGAAATTAATAGTTCTCACCTCATAATATTATTGCAAGATGTAATCATATAAAAACCTTAAATTAATGCCTTTTGTGTGGTAAATAATCAATAAAAATGTTATTGTTTTTGTTGTTATGGTTGTTACTGTCAAAATCTTAGCTAAGTTCCCAGATGAAAAATACATGCTTCGTTGTTTTAATTATAGTTATTGAGTTATAATAATATTGAATATTTTTTCCCTACATTTAGTAGCTATTTGCATTTTTCTTTGTTCATGTCCTTGGCCATAATTTCTTGAAATCATAAAAATTTTGTAGTCTTTTATACTGACTCTTAATACAATAAAATTGTCTTTTGCCTGGCAGCTCCCTCACATATTTTCCCCAGTTTGTAGTTTGCCTTTTAATTTTGCTTATGACATTATTATGACACAGAAGTTTGGTATTCATGGTATAAAATCTATACATCTTTTTCTTTGTGGATTTTCTTTTGTTTTGTTTTTGTTTTTGTTTTTCTCCTTGTCTGCTTGTTGTTTGTTTGTTTTCTTTAGGAGGCACTGGGAATGAACCTGGGACCTCCCCTGTGGGAGGCCCTGCTCAACTACTTAAGCCACATCCACTCCCTTTCTTTGTGGTTTCTTAAAAGGATTTTGTGTTTTTCAAGTCTGGTTCATCAATCGAGATATCACAACAATTTTAACCTATTTTTTCTTCTGTTTGGTGTTTAAGTTTTAATATTTTACTCTTTAATCCAAATAGAATTGTCTTTAGTGTATGATATGCTAAGGCTTTACTCCCCGTCCCCATGCCCACCTATCCTGATGACTCCCTCATCTGTTTGCTTTTTTTGCTTGCTGTTTTTGCTCATTTTTTGTATTCATTGCCTGCTTGGTTTTTGTTTGTTTGTTTGTTTGATCACTGTCTGCTTGTTTTTTCTTTAGGAGGCATGGGCATCGAACCTGGGACCACCCATGAGGGAGGCAGGCACTCAATTGCTTGAGCCATGTCCGCTCCCTGCTTCTTTGTTTTTGCTCATTGTCTTGCTCATTGTTTTTGCTCATTGTCTGCTCATTGTTTGCTTGCCTTCTTTAGGAGGTACCAGGAACCAAACCTGGGACCTCCCATATGGGAGGCGGGTGCTCTACTGCTTGAGCCACATCCACTCTCCCAGGCTTTTTAAACCTAGGAAAAGTCTGTGTTTTTTTTTAAGAGGTCAATTTAAGTTTGATGCCTGAAAATTGTTTTGCATTTTTCAAGCATATGTTATAATTAAATTTGAGATATGTGTGAACATAAAACAGCACAATTTTCTGCATGGGGATAATCCTAACAAAATATACACATTCAATTACTAACAGTATGTGTATAACCATTTAGTAAAATCCATATTAGCTCTACATCCTCACATCAGAACTAGCCAAAAAGGTTTAAAGAATGCCAGACTCTATCTACAAAGAAGTTGCATCAAAGAGGGGATTTGCGGGGAAAAAAAGTCACTTTCAACCAATTAACAAGAAACAAAAACATTATATTTATTATCATTTAGCATAAATTGGATAGCAAAAAGACAGAAATATTTAGTTATCAATATTAACGTGAGCCTCTTGTATAAGATTTGATGTCATAAACCCAACCAAAGTTGTTCTTCATTGTTGTTGTTGCTTGTGCCAAACAGGTAAAAAGGAATCAACATCAATGGGAGAAGAAAACCAAACCTTTGTGGCAGAATTTATCTTTCTGGGCCTTTCACAGGACTTGCAGACCCAGATCCTGCTATTTATCCTTTTTCTCATCATTTATCTACTGACTGTGTTTGGAAACCTGCTCATCATCATTCTCATCCACATAGACTCTCAACTTCATACCCCCATGTACTTTTTTCTTAGAAACCTCTCTTTCTCAGATCTATGCTTCTCTACTAGCATTGTCCCTCAAGTGTTGGTTCACTTCCTGGTAAAGAGGAAGACTATTTCCTTTTTTGGATGCATGACACAGATCATTGTCTTCCTTCTGGTTGGGTGTACAGAGTGTGCACTGCTGGCGGTGATGTCCTATGACAGGTATGTGGCTGTCTGCAAGCCCCTGCACTACTCCACCATCATGACCCAGCAGTTGTGTC
>JAQZBX010059608.1:0-17484 GCA_029593785.1 Cabassous unicinctus
ATGTCTTCAAGATTCATCCATGTTATCATATGCATATCTATTTCATTTCTTCTTACTGCAGCATAGTATTCCATTGTATGTATATACCATATTTTACACTTGGGTTGTTTCCATCTTTTGGCAATGTGAATAATGCCGCTTTGAACATTGGTGTGCAGATGTCTGTTCGTGTCACAGTTTTCAGTTCTTCTGGATATATTCCTAGTAGAGGAATTGCTGGATCATATGACAGTTCTATATTTAGTTTCCTGAGGAACCTCCAAACTGTCTTCCACAGAGGCTGTGCCATTTTACAATCCCACCAACAGTGAAGGAGTGTTCCTATTTCTCCACATCCTCTCCAGCACTTATTGTTTTCTGTTTTTTTAAATAATGGCCATTCTGTGTGGTGTGAGATGATATCTCATTGTCATTTTGATTTACATTTCCTTAATAGCCAGTGATATGGAACATTTTTTCATGGACTTCTTGGCCATTTGTATTTCTTCTTTGGAGAAATGTCTATTTATATATTTTGCCCATTTTTAAATTGGATTGCTTGCTCTTTTATTGTTCAGTTGTATAATCTCTTTATATAGAAAGGAAATCAAACCCTTATCGGATATGTGTTTTCCAAATATTTTCTCCCATTGAGTGGGCTTCCTTTTCATCTTCTTGGTGAAGTCCTTGGAATTGCAAAAGTGTTTAAGTTTGAGGAGGTCCCATTTATCCATGTTTTCTTTCATGGCTCATGCTTTCAGTGTAAGGTTTAAGAATCTACCACTTACCACCAGGTCTTAAAGATGTTTTCCTACATTTTCTTCTAGGAGCTTTATGGTTCTTGCATTTATATTTAGGTCTTTGATAGATTTTGAGTTAATTTTTGTACAAAGTGTGAGATAGGGACCTTTTTTCTTTCTTTTGGCTGTGGATATCCAGTTCTCCCAGCATCATTTGTTGAATAGACACTTCTACCCAAGCTGGATGGGTTTGATAGGCTTGTCAAAAATCGCTTGACCATAGATGTAAAGATCTGTTTCTGAATCATCAATTCATTTCTATTGGTCTATGTGTCTATCTTTATGCCAGCACCATGCTATTTTTACCACTGTAGCTAGACAATGTGATTTAAAGTCTGGAAGTGAGAGTCCTCCCAACTTTGCTTTTCCTTTTTAAGACGTTTCTGGCTATTCGGGACCACTTACCTTTCCAAATAAATTTGATGACTGTATTTTCCATTTGTTTAAAAAATGCTGGGGGAATCTTTATCAAGATTGCATCGAATCAATGTATCAATCTGGGTTGAATTGCCGTCTTAATGATATTTAGACTTCCAATCCATAAGCATGATTCTTCCAATTACTTAGGTCTTTAAAAAAAATTTTTTTTAACAATGCATTGTAGTTTTTTGAATATAAGTGCTTTAAATCCTTGGTTAAATTTATTCTTAAATATTTGATTTGTTTTTGTTGTTATTGTAAATGGAATTTTTCCCCTTACTTCCACCTCAGATTGTGCATTACTAGTGTATAGAAACACCGCTGATTTTTGTGTATTGATCTTGTATCCTGACACTCTACTGAAATTGTTTATTAGCTCTCGCAGCCTTGTAGATTTTTCAGGACTTTCTAGGTATAGGATCTCATCATCTGCGAATAGCGAACGTTTTACTCTTCCTTTCCAATTTGGATGCCTTTCATTTCTTTTTCTTGCCTGATTGCTCTAGCTAGAACTTCTAGCAATATAGTGAACAACAGTGGTGACAGTGGGCATCCTTGTCTAGCCCTGATCTCAAAGGAATAGCTTTCATTCTTTCACATTGGGTACAATGTTAGCTATGGTGTTTTCATATATGGCCTTTATCATTTTGAGAAAGTTTCCTTCAATTCTTATGTTTTGCATATTTTTATCAAGAAAGGATGCTGTATTTTGTCAGCTGCCTTTTTGGCATCAATTGATAAGGTCATGTGATTTTTTTCCTTTTTTGATTTATTAATGTGGTGTATTACGCTGATAGATTTTCTTGTGTTTGAACTATGCTTGTGTGCCTGCTATGAAACCCGCTTGATCATGATGAATAATTCTTTTAATGTGGTGTTGGATTCTATTAATAAGTATTTTGTTGGAGATTTTTTGCATCTGTATTCATTAGGGAAATGGGTCTGTTATTTTCTTTTTTTGTAATATCTTTATCAGACATTGATATTAGGATGATATTGGCTTAATAGAATGAGTTTGGTAGCATTCCTTCTTGTTAAATTTTTTGGAAGAGCTTGAGTAAGATTGGTATTAAATCTTCTTTGAGTGCTTGATAGAACTCACCTGTGAAAGTCCTGGGCTTTTCATTTTGGGGAGTTGTTTGATGACTGTTTCAATCTCTTTACTTGTGATTGGTTTGTTAAGGTCATCTGTTTCTTCCAGGGTCAGTGAGTTCCTACCTTTTTAATAACTTTTCTGGTGGAAGGACAGAATCCTGGAGCTCCCACCTCTACCATCTTCCCACAATCCTCCCCCATTATCCTTTTAAGACCTTCCTCTTATTAATATTTCCCTGTTAATGATTTCATTTTTGTATGAAAATTTTAAATGTTAAGTCTATAAGTTTGTGAACGCAAGCTATTACAAAATATATATATTTATTTATAGTCAACAAATATGTATATATATACACACACACATATGTAATCTGTATTCATAATTGTTGCAAGTTGAGAAACTGAACTGTCCAAGCAAAAATACCTGGTCTTTCCTAGAGGAATGAAGCAAGGTTCAAAGAAGACATTATTTTCTCTGTTCATTTGGATTGTTGGATGTTGCGTTTAAAGTAGGAATTACATCCCCATTGTGGAAAATGAGCCTTGAAATACTGAAAATGCTGATTTGCAAAAAAGGTGTTTAAAATGAATTCAACTTTCCCTGCTTTGACTTTCAAATATGGACCTTGAATTCCAGGGAGAAAAATTATAAACATTAAACTTCAGTGAAATCATTGCCAATTGAGGAATCTGAACTTTGTGGAATACTCTCAGATAGTGGTCCAAATGTGGTTGCTTACAGAAAACTCTCTTTCACTCCTCTGCTCCTCGTCAACTCTCCCTCAATTATCTGTTTATAAACATAAATATAATAAAATGATTCTTTTTGCATTGGACAATAATTCTTCGTTTATTTTTAAATGTGCATTCCCTGTTCAGTCCCAATTGAAATGTTCTTGAATTAGCTTCTCAGCATCGTTTTGCTGGTCAGGAGGAGAAGCCTGCGGTGTGCAGCTGCTGCGATGCTGCCGCGCTAATCACACAGTACTCCCTTTAACGAGGCGGCAGATTTCCTACCTCTGAACATTAAGAACGTAGTCTCTGCAGTAATTTGGCACAGGATTGCCTTTCCCTTATAAAATTTTTTTCTAGCGTCCGTAGAAAGAGTGCCACTGTTAGCCTCAATCCCAGAGCATCCTGGAAGTAAAAGAAGCTTTTAGCTAGGCTGGGTCTCAGGTGAAGTTAATAACACCCTATGTAATTTTTCTTCTCTCCTTCTGTCTTCCCTTTCCACTCCCTTCTCCCTCTCCCCCTGCTGCTTCTGATGTTTCCTATGATTTTATTTGGGATTCTTAAAATCACTATCAACTAGGATGAGGTAGGATCTTATGTAATCTATAGAAGAATGGGCCTTCATATACTTGTATATTTACACAAACAAAATAAACATGATTGACACCAGACGCAACAAGCAATTCTGAAATTCACACATTGCTACTTGTTTTGTGGAATGTTGCATCATCCTCAAAAATAATTAATTCCAGCTCATGTTCTTAAACATATCTATATCTATTTGTATATCTATATAATATATATTTAAAGCATATATTCTCACATACAAATATGCAGCACGTAAATGAAATGTCCAGAGTTATTTGTGAAAACAGTTAAACCTGAGACTCACTTGCCTGATATGACACTTTAGATGTTATTCTGACAGTTAGTTGATTAATTCATAGTACTGATTGTAATAGTTTTTCTAGTTTACTTTCAACATACAATATTCATATTATTTATTATATGTCCTGTTGAAATAGCAGAAAATATGCATAGCAAATTAATGATTCTAATTTTCTTATATTATTTATAATCTAAAAATAGTTTTCATATTATTGTGAATGCATCATCAAATTTACTGAAATAAGTTTACACCGTGGCTAATAGATTTTTCCAATAAAGAATAGAAAGCAATGCAATTTTATTTTTTATTAGTTAATTTAGACTTCCAAGTCTTCACCTCAATAATTACTAAAATTCCTGAAAATCAGAGTGTATTTGCAAAAGCAATGCCACTGAAGTTCTTGTAGTTAATGTTATTTATGTAAGGAATCACAGTTACATGTGTATACTGTTTTAAACATTTTCCTGTGACCATTCTGTTGTTTTCTGACTAATTATTAAAATCCCTTAAAGAGATTATAACTAAATATAATCTGTTTGTATTTTTTGTGTGTTTATATATACAAATATTCATTACTCACTATTTAGTATCTAATTACTCAGATCTCTTACATGTTATTTCAGACACATAGCACTACTTATTATTATTATTTTCATATTCAAATCTCCAAGAAAAGGTAGTAATTAAAATCTGCTGGCCAAAAGCAAAATATTTCATATAGTATGTCAATTTTTGCTTCTAAGTCTGACTGTTCATTGGAACAAAACTTTTTGAGAGCAAGTATATATCTTGTCCACCTTACATAATGACAAACACATGGTGGGAGCTCAGCAAATATTTGTGGCATGAATTAATTAATCATTAATTTACTTAATGAACAATTACTTCTAATCTTCTCTCAAGTGTATGTTTTATCTTTTTTGATGAGCATGCCACTCTTAGAAAGATTTATACACTCTTAAAAAGATTTTATACAAGTGATGTAAATACTTTAATTTTTGCATTTGAAACTGTTTCTAAAAGAGGCCAACTGCTAAATGTTGTTAGAAATCAGTTAATTGGGTCTATTTATTAAGTAGACAACAGAATTATGCTTTTACAAAAGTAGTGTTAAATCCAGCTCATGGGATGAAAAGAAGAGAGTGATTTTCTTCTCAGATAAATTGGTGAAGTAGACATGGTGTTATGATATTTTACAACTGTAGTTCTCTGTCTCTAGTGTCTCATAAATATTTATTACTTGAGCACAGAGTGAGAGATAAACTGGAGAATTACCTGAGGAGAAGGCCAAGAAGAGAACAAAAACCCATGTGGCCTGAAGACGTAATTCAATTTGGCAGTAAACTGATGTCTCCCTTTTCACCAGTACAGCACAGGCCGAGCAGGGATTCTGTCTTCTATAGATGGTAGTAAAGCTAGGATATAAAGATAGGTTTCTAGGGAGGTATTGGGAAAAAGTCAAAATTTTATGGTTTGTTATATAAAAATGATTTTTCCAGTATTAACTTGTATGTGGAAAAAACATTTAGATATGATTAATGGGAATTAAAACAATAAGGCAAAAAAAAATGACTACATACAAAATTATAAATCTATTTGCCATCTATTTGAAAAATTGCTTTAAATATTTGAATTTTTTGTTTTATTCATATTAATGTTTGGTGTGTGTGTGTATGAGCCTACTTGACACTGAGTTGAAGGTTCCAATAAGAACAAACAGGACAGTAGAGTCCTGGAGGCATAAGATGATATGGAGCATTTAGGAAACTATGTCAGGAGTAATGTCATTGGTGATGGAGAGAAGACTGAAGAAGTAAGAAGGGTCAGAGGATGAACGTCCTTGTGTGCTAAGTTAAGGAGTCTGTCCTTTATCCAACATTAAATATGAGGATCATGCTGACATCTCGGTGGGCATGAATGAATGGAGCTTCACCATTAATAGAGAGACAAGTAATATGATATTTCAGTATGAGAAGAGGTAGAAAATTTATTTAAATGTAGGAGGTAAAATTTTTATGGATTCATTATGAGTTGGAGAAAAAGGGAGGAAGCTAAGGTATTACCCAGGTCAAGGTAATTGAGAAAGAAATGGAAAGGATATAAAGAAGGGAGGGGGAGGAACAGGTGAGGGGAGAGGCCAACAAATTCATGTTTTAATTTGTTGAGCCTGAGATATCTGCATAACTTCTAAGTGTAATGAACATCAACAGTGGGTTGGATATATTGCTAAGAGTTCAGTAGGGAGATCTGGACAAGGAATGTAGGCATGGGTGCTGTTTATGTAGATGTGGTAGGTGAAGCCAAGGAAAGAGACATGAGACCAAGAATAAAATCCTAAGTAATGATAGCTTTTAAAGGATAAGCATAGAAAGGGAGCCCCTGAAGGTCCTAAGATTGAATAATGAAAAAGATAGGAGGAAAACCAAAAGAGGATGGAAGTATGAAAGATAAAGTTCCAAGGATTTAGTTAGGATTTAGTAATCAACAATGTCATGTGTTGTAGATGTATCAAGTAAAACAAAGACAGAGAAGTTAACATAGGATTTGTAAAGTAGTATGATAATTATGACCAATGCCTGAGGCATTTTAATGGAATAATCAGGGTTGAAACCAGCTGAGAGAAAATGAGCAGCAGCAAATGAAATATGAAGTAGAGAAAACAAGTATAGGCTGTTTTCTCAAGAAGATTCTTCAAAAGGAAAATAGAAGTAAAGGGAGATAGGTAGAGCAGGATTTGCCATGGAAGACTTTTGTGTTCATTTGCTATATGAAAGAGACTGTATTTGTGGTCCCTAAGCGCTCCAGATTCCCCTCGTCCTGTTTTAGCAACCCCAAGGGAAATGACTCTTCTACTTCCGATGTTAATCTATCAGTCCAGAAAAGATCTCTGCTTGACCCATTCTGGCCATGGACCAGCCCCAGATCAGACAAAATTGGGGGTAGGAAACCATGATTGACAGTCCAGCTAAGACCACGGAGGATGGAGATAGGATGGGAGCGGAATGGTAATAAGTGTCTCTGGGACAAGGGGAAAAAAGCATCTGTCCACAACAAAGATAAGAAACTGTGGTATGATTTAAGAAAGCGCCTAAGTTTGAGGGAGTAACTACATGATCATTTTTACTTTTATTACTTATTTTTTTGTGTGTGAAGTAAAAAGAGTTGTTATATAAGTGAGGATTGGCATCAAGCAGGGATATGCAGGTGGTAATGAAGATACACAACTGTTGTTAACGAGAACTAGAAAGGAGGCTTATGCAAAGAGATGGACAAATTGTGGGGAGATTGTTTAAGACAATTGAAAAGACCCTAGATTTGGTTCAGAGGGCTAGGAGTATCTTCTGGTGCTGACTCTTACCATCTGTATGAGCTTAGACAACTTCTCTTCTCTGACACTGTTTTCCTTTCTTCACTTGTGCAAATGAAATGTGCAAAGCATGTGAAGCTCAGTGCTGTCCACCAACTAGGCATTATATTATGGTGTGCAGAATCAAAATCAGACAAATGACGTTGTGATATAGAATGACAAATGATATAGAAGACAAATGCATGACTTGTTTCTTGGAAAAGAAATGAAGATTGAGTTTCCATTTGAAATTAATAAATAACTTTTATTGAACATAAATTGTAAAATAAACCAAGGTTCACATTTCCTTCTTCAGTTTAAAAATATATTAAAAATTAAGCTATATTGGTGATGCTCTGCACACATGCACTCATATTTGAATAAACCAATGGAGAATGTAAGAAGAGGAATAGGTCCAAGACGTTACTCATGGAGTCTGTATAGGAACTAAGATGGATTTACAGCAGTTACTTTCTGTATCTCATTACATAATTACTCAATCAACGACATCAGCAGGATTTAGTCTGGTTAAATTGGTGGTAAATGTAGTAAATTTTCTAATTTATCAATAGGAAAATTCTAGATAATTTGACTAGGTGACAGTTCTTGCTATTTAATTATTTCACTTAATTATTCAGTCACTTATCTGGTTCTCTAAGCTCTTTGGATAAATGTTACTTCACTTTAGTTCATGTAGGGTCTTTAAAACTAATACCACAGTCAACTGCATACTGTTGAGTTCATATGTGTTCATCACAAAACAAGTAAAATAGAACCCTTCTAAATGTGTATTAAGTAATCACTGTTTCATTTGCACAACTAACTTGTGTGTGTGTGCACATAAACCCTTGTATTGCCTTTATTATGTGCCAAGAACTCTTCTAAATGTTTCATATATATTAACTCATTTAATTTTCACAAATGCCTTAAGATAGATATTATTGTTATTATTAGTAGTAGGAGTATTACAACTTTTCACATGAGGGAATTGAGGTACAGAAAGCTGGAATTCAAACCCAGGCAGTGTGGCTCCAGATTTCATACTCTCAATGATACAGTAATTAAACTATAAATATATGCTAATACAGAGAGGTTATATATAAAGAATTTCACTTTTCCAGCATTAAAATTTTTTGATAATGATTCATAATAACTAAAGAAATATTTTTAGTGGAGTACCTCCTATTTTAAAGTTTATTGTTTTTCTTATAAAAGTAATATAATCATCACAGAAAAGATAGAAAACAAACTAAATATTACACATAAAATATCACACACAGTTAATAACCGTTACCGATTTTCATTTATTTCTTCCTAAACTTTTTATAAGATTAATTTTTATTTTACAAAATTTGGATCAAATTTTAAATAAATTTTTATGTGTTGCTTTTTTTCATTTAACATTTCATGAGGACTATATTCTTATGCCCTTACCTATTTTTCAAATCAAGTGCATTTTTGGATATAGTATTTTCATATTGATATATATGTTAAATAAGTCAATTGTTGGATACTTTTGAATTCCAGTTTTTATCTTACATACTAATGTGATGAACATTTTTTTTGCATTTTGAAAAAATTTAAGGAGCTACTTAGATGTGGATTTTCTCAATTAAAAGATATGACAATTTTAAGGCTCTTTAAAAGACACTCCCAAATTGTTATACGAGAATATTATTATGCCACTTTACTTTCTCACCAGCAGAGTGTAAAAGTAACCATCTCATCATACTCTAATTAGCATGATTATTTTCACTTTGAATTTCTTTGACACTTTGATAAGTAACAAAATTACATTGCATTGGTGTTTTAATTCTTTGATATTAATAAGATGAACCACTTTTTATGTTTATTAGTCATTTGTGTTTATTTTATAAATTGCTAAAGTCTTTAGCTGTTTATAAATTTCTTATTAATTTACACAGAGTGACTTTGTTATTCAAATCCTTCTCCACTCTCTCTAAACTGTTATCATTTTTGAATTTTATTGTTGTGATATTTGATGGTGTTTCACTTGTAAGTAATCAAATCAACTGGTCTTTAATGTGTTATTTCTGATTTTGATGGCATATGTGGAAAAGCCTTCCTCACTCAAAGATTGTATTTATCTGTATACATTCCTAGTACTTTTATGTTTTTGTATAATTAAATTTTAATATATATGAATTTCCTTTTTATATAAGGTGTGAAGAGAAGCACAATGTTTCTTTCCAAAGCTCTTTTGAAATCAATAATTTATCATGCAATATAAATTCTTTAATACACTTGTTTTTTTCCCCCATGTAGCTACTGGTCTCTTTTGGGTTTTGCACTATTTTAAATTTCCAACCACCTCTCCCCTCCACCAATTCTACACTCCAAATATACTATCGAAACTTTATTAGATATTTATAAAGATTTTTTTTTTTCTAAGTGAATTATAGGAATGTCGATCTCATATCTCAAAATATGTAAGAATTTGAATTCATAATTGGTTAAATCTCTCAGTATGTTGAATGTAAACCACTTATTTTGGAATATTTCTCTTGGATCCTATTTTAAGTAGAGCAGTCATGGAAAGTCACTCTGGCAGTGACAATCCAGTAGACGCCGAGTAAGTGAGAATGTTCCATAACCATGCTTACACATGAAGGGAGAGCATTCTGATCAGAGCTAGGTTAAGGAGACCATAAAACCTGATAATAATGCTAATTAACTGAACACTTAAAAAACTATATGCAGATAATGTTCTTACTTATTTATAGCCATTATCACATGGACAGAATCTTAGATTACTAAAAAGCAGAAGGCAAGTTAAAGGTCATCATCTAGTTTGATACCTCTTTCACTGGTAAGAATGAGTCTGTCAGAACCTAAATGTCACATAATCAGTCACATAATTAGTAGGAGAATTTAGAGTAGAACCAAATCACTTCACTCCCTCTTACATGTTCATTCTTCTAAATCTCCCACCCTTCAACAACAGAGTCTGCAGTGGTCATGTGTTAGGAACTGTGGATTACCTCTTTCCTGTATTAAGCCCCTCAGTGATCTGATATAGTTTACCTTTTTATCTGGGAAAGACATATTCTAAACTTTCATAACGTAATTAAAAACGGTTTTAATGATAATCCAGTTTCCATGTCAGTATACAGTGATTAATATGTTCATAATACTTATATTTCAGCCTGGTCTTTTCCATGAAATATTTAAAAGTCATCTGCCTGACTTTTTATGAGTTGATTGAAGGAGATAGCAATTCTTCCATAATGCAATTGATATAGATTATGTAGAAAATTAACATTAGCACTGTCTTAGTTTATTAGGCTGCTATGACAAATTCCATACAATGGGTTGGTTTAAACGACTAGCATTTCTTAGCTTCCTCTTTCTGATAGTAGACATCTAATCAAGGCGATGATGGCTAGACTGTGCTTTCTTCAGTGTCTGTAGCTTCCTGGTGCTGGCTTGTTGCAGTACTCAGGGGTCCTTGGCTGGCATCTCTGCTTCCCATCACCTGGTGATGTCCTTGGTTTCCTCCTGGGTTTCTCTTTCTGTTTCTGCTGACTTCCAGCTCCTCCCTGTTGTCTCCTCTAACTCGCTGAGTCCAAATTTCTTTTGCTCTAAAAGATTGCAGAAATATGGATTAAGGTGCCAATTCAGTTGGGCTGTACCTTAACTAAAAATAACATGTTCAAAAGGTCCTATTTACAATGGATTCATACCTACATGAATGCAGATTATGATTAAGAACATGTCTTTGTTTTGGTACATAATTCAATCTACCACAAGCATTAATGAGAAAATAATGTGCTTAATATCAATACTGTCCTTCAATCTTAAATGTAAGTTTATCATTTTAAAAACCAGATATAATATACTTAATAGTTATATTTCAATTTTAAATGAGAAAATATAGAATCAAGAGTTAAAGACAAGGTTAGTTTTATTGAACTTTCTAAATATTTGCAAATTCATTTAAAATTTCTTTTAGTAATTCTTAGAAAATTGTTCCTAGTAAAGATAAAAGCAGTGGGGAAATTGGGAGGTCAGGGGAGTGGGGCATATGAGAATCCCTTATAATTTTTATGTAACAATTTATGTAACCTAAGTATCTTTTAAAAATAAATAAAAAATATATTTAAAAAAATAAAGATAAAAGCAAATGTTTCTTAATAAACCCTCAGATTTATAGTGTAGGAGAGGGTATCTTTAAGATCTTCTAGTCCAGTCAGAAAAAGGAAACTGACCATAAAATGGGCTGCCCTAGCCCACACCCCTGAGTGCCAGAAGCATTGTGCACCACCCCCTCCACCACTATTACTGTGCCTTTGAACTATATAAATGGAATTTCTGGACAGATTGAAGGCTATGCCCATCCTCAATATTATTGAATATTTCCAAATTATGCCAATTTACTATATTATCAGCAATATATGAAAGTTCTCCTTTTTCCCATCTTCCCCAACTTTCAATTTTTACCAATCCAGATACTAGTGAAGCTGAATATCTTTTCATAACTTTCTTGCCTTGTTTATGTTTTTGTCCCCATCCCTTTTTTAGGGTTTATTTCTCACTGATTTGTAGTGTATTAATATTTTGGGTATTAAACTTTCAAGGACTATATGTACTGCACATAAACTCACTCAGTCTGTTGATCGTTTTAGAGCTTTGCTTGTAGAGACTTTTAAAATTTAAGTATTTTAATGAATCCTTATTTATCAATATTTCCCTTACAGATTGGATGTTTAATATGTAGTTTAAGAAGTTATCCCTCCACTAAGATCATTTTTTCCCTAAAATGCTTCAAGGTTTTGAATTTCATACTCAGCTATTGGGATGTGATTTTGGTATCTGTTGTGAATTAAGGATATATTAATCTTTTTTAGTACATATAGTCAAATATCTTAGTACTGTTTGTCCAATGAGCCACTCTTTCTCTACTGAAGCGTTCTGTCCCAAATATACATAGGTTTAAGTTCTTTTTAGTGTTTCATTGGCCTATTGTTTATTTTTATGTTTATATTACATTATTTAATTTCTTATGGCATTATAATCTATATTATTCTAGGGTAAATCTCTCCCTCTTTTCCTTCAAAATAATTGTATTTATTTTTTACTCTTTCTCTTCCATTTTAATTTCAGGATCATCTTGCCAAGTCCCATAAAAGATCATGTTTGGATTTATTTGGAATTGAATTGAATTGAATTTGCCATGTTTAAAATATTGGCTCTTCCCATTTATGAACATGATTTATCACTTAATATTTTCAGCTCATTGTTTACATCCTTCTTTCCAGCTACATAATTTTCTGCATGGAGTTCTTGTACAGTTTTGAAAGATTTGTTTTAAGGTGCCTTAATTTTTTATTGCTATTGTAAATGCCAATTCTTTTATAATGGATATTTCCTAATAGAAATGTGATCAATTTTTCTACATTTGATTTGTTTCTAGCAAGTTTTTGTAGATATTTTTTTCATACATAGTTAAACAAGTAATCCACAATAGTCATATTTATTTCGTTTTGCTTATTAAATTTTTTTTTCTTTTTCTCTTTCATTGATTTGACTAGATGTTCTAGTAAACGTTATCCTACTTTTTTTAAGTCCTCTTTTTTTTTTTTAATCTCTAAATAAACTGGCCAGGCCTTGCTGTGTACTGTGATTACATCTTAGTCTTCTCTTATTTCTTTGACTTTTCTGTTCTACACCTACTAATTCATATGGAATTTGAAATATCCAATATGTTGGTCTTTTAAAATAGCTGTGCTCCTCAAATGTCTGTATCTTTCTTTTTCTTCCCTTCCGTCCCTACCATGTTCATTTCCCCTGAATAAATTGTCTACTCTGTCAGGCAAGGCTTATATGACAGCTTAAATGACAGCTCCCTTTAGCCCCAATGAGCCAGGGAGTGAGGGGTATGTGAACCACACGGTGTAGAGTGAGCCCCAGAAAACACAAAATCACAGAAGATGATCTTGCTTCATAGAAGAAATCCTCGTTCAGGGCTTCACTATTTGACCCTGGGGAGAAACAGCATTAGGAGAAAACACCCTTCACAGCAAGGGATATGAATATATGGAACACTATTCTCTAACTAAATTAGCATTTCTTTTAATGATGAATGCAGGCACTATCACTAATACATATCATACATGTTTTCACTAGTAACTATGCTACTAGTTTTCATGTAAATGTTCTAGATGTTTTCATGTAAATTATAGTCATTGGAGATGTTGCAAATACTTCTGCTTATCATTACTTTGAAATTACAATAGGCATTAGACTTGCAGCTAACTTGCTTTTGGCTTTATTTTAAAAAGTGCACCCATTTTAAAACATTTTGGTAACTGAATTTCAATATAATTATTTCCTTTGTAATGCTATATTTTATTTTCTGTATTTTCAAATATTTTGAGATGAAATTTATTGGTTTGTTTCACAAGGTTTCCAAAGGTACAGAAAAAGACTAAGAATCTTAGATTATAATTATCAGCCTAGGGAATTAGAGCAAAAGCGATGATTAAGACTTCATGAAGCCAGCTAGTTCCCCTTGTAATTTTCATCCTTTCAAAAGAGTAGGGATCTGTGCTACTCTTGATTTACTTCTGTGGACACCGGAGCTCTGAGTCACTGCAGCTCTTAGAAAAGTCATTGTTTCCCTCAAGGCAAGGGCAGGAGAGAAGTAAGAGTATAACTCTAATCATTCCTTCCTATTTTTTCTGCCCACATTCATGACTGGTTGCCTCCTGCCCAAAATACATATTTAAACTAAACAGAAATCTTCTCTCCTGGAGATTGTCAGTTTTCTCAGATTCTTTTCAAATAATGAACTTTGACTGATTTATTGTGACTTATTTATATATTTCATTAATTTCTGTCCAAAGAGATTTCCTTCCTTCTAATGATTTGAAATTTATATATATATTCTTCTTTAATTTTCTAACTTCTAAGTGAGAAATTCAGTTAATTCTTTTTCAGCCTACGAATATTCCTCTAAGTACTGATGTAGGTGTATCCCACAAGACATATGTAGTGTTTTCTTTGTTATTTCAGATCTATACATTTATTAATTTTCTTAATGATTTCTTCTTTGACCCATGAATTATTTAAAGATGTATTTATAAATTTCAAACCATGATATGAGGATTCTGTGGTTAAATTTTTGTTATTGTGTTCTAATTTTGTTGCATTGTGGCTAGAGAAAGTGACTCATATGATACCACTTCTTTAGTATTTGTTAAGACTTGCTTTGGGATCAGTTTTTTTAGATGTTTTATGCATGTTTGAAAAAAAATGTTAATTCACTGATTCTTCTGACAAGAGTTTTGTCCATATCCATTATATATTATAATTGTCTTTTTCAAGTCTTTCTTATCCTAGTGTTGCTTTTCTTTGGTCACCTGTATTAAGATCATTATGTTAAAAATCTACAAATTCAATTTTGCTTTTGTCAAATTTCTCCTTTTAAGTCTTTCATATTTGTTTATGTATTTTGCACCTATGTTGTTGGGAATATACAGGTTGTTTTAGGTTGCCAATGCAAAGTGCCAGAAATGGGTTGGCTTTTACAAAGGGTATTTATTTGGGTAAAAGCTTACAGTTCCAAGGCTGTGAAAAGTCCAGCTCAAGGTACCACAAGGGGTGCTTTCTCACCAAATTCAGCTGCCACATGTTGAAGCAAGACGGTGGGCAATCTCTGCCCGGTCTCTGCCTTCCCCTCTGGGCTGTACCATCTCCTGGAGCTCAGCTGAGGGCAACCAGCCATAGGACTTTTCTGTTACCGGGCCTCTTCTCTCAGGCTGGGCTGCTCTGCTTTCTTTCTGATTTCAGCTGCAAGCTATCAGGTAAATGACTCATCTCTCCCCAGGGTCTCAGCTCCTTGAAACTCTATTTGTGTCACATGGCAGCATCAAATATGGCAGAGCTCTCTATCCAGTGTGTCTCGTTTTTATGAGACACAGTAAGAGGGTGGAGACTCAACCTGAGTCACACCTCCTTGAGGTAGTCCAAATGGAAAAAATGTTTCCCACCTGCAGGAGGGGTAGAATTTTATAAATTCTCTTTTGGGGACTCATAAAATAATTTCAAACTGCCACACAGGTGAAATGTTATTATTTTCCTAGTGAATTGTTCTTTTTATCACTGTGTAATTACCCATTTTATCTCTAATATTTCCTTTTGCCTTGAAGTGTATCTTGAAATCAAACCCTAGACCTCATACGTGGGAAGCAGGTACTCAAACACTGAGCTACACCTGCTCCCCAAGTCCTGTCATTTTTTAATGTATTCTAAGAATATCTATCTCTGAACTGATGAGTTTAACTGATTTATATTCATTGTGTTTACTGATCTACTAGAATTTCTTCTTTTTCATCTCATTATGTGCTTCACAATAATTAGTTTTTATTTTTTTATTGTTTTGTTTTTTGTTTTTTTGTTTAGGTTTTTTTATTTTATTTTTCATTCTTCTTTCCTGCCTTCATTTGACTGATGACATTTTCTTTGCTCTATTTTGAAAGTTTTACATTTTATTTCTATATTTTAAGAGTTACACATACAAATTTTAATATTCTTACATGCCAAAACAGTGTCTAAAATTAAGCAGTAGCTATACTTTCTTCTCTAACAATACAAGAATCTTAGAATGCTATTTAACTTTAATCACTAGCCTACTTCACCATTTTAGGTTTTATTGTTTAATTTGTTTTAGTTTCAATGTGGTTTAGTAGTTTCATTTCCCCTTGTTTTTTAATCAACCCAAATCAAACCCTATTATGTACTTTTATTCCTTGTAGTCAATAATTTTTACATACCCACATATTTTCCATTTCTTTGCTGGCCACTGTTTCTTACGTTCACATTTCTTCCTGGATTGAATTCCTTTTTCCTGAAGTATGTTCTTTAGCTTTTCTTTTGATGAGAGTTTTTGAGTGGTACACTTTTCCAGTATCTGTCTAAAAATACCTTTCATTCTCAGTTTTGAATTATGATTTAACTGATTATGAACATTTAAGGTAACCATTATTATTTCCTGAACATTTTGAATATATATTCCTTTTTATTCTGGTTCCTGTGGTTGCTGTTGAGAAATCGGGTGTTATAACATTGTTATTCAAAAATAATCTTTTTAAAAAATCTCTGGCTGTTCATTAGCACCATAGGTGTGTTGCATTATCATTGTGGCATGGCTAAGATCTATTTTTATTTTTTCTACTTAAGACTTGTTCTGAATCTGCACATATACTCTCCATTTTTCTCCTTTGGCACTCCTATTAGCTGGTCCTTAAGTTTTTTTCCAGTTTCCGTATCTTTATTTATCTGCATTGCATTGTGGGTAAATCCTTTAGATTTACCTTTCATTTCACTAATATCTCTTCAACTGCACCTAATCTGAGTTTTAAATTTAAATTCCTGATTTCCTTCCTAACTTTCTATTTGCTCCTTTTCAGCCTTTTTTTTTTGCCTACTATTTAAATATTGTTCTCCTTGGTTTCATCTTTGCTGATAGTATCTCTGGGAGATGTTTGTCCTAGCCTTCAATCACCACCTTACAGTTAGAAATTCCAGATTATGTTTCTAGGATGGTTCTTTCTTAGAATATCTGCTTTGACACCTCAAAGCCACCTCAAAGTCACTCCCAAAGTGAATTCACCCCCTTCCCTAAATCTCTCTTATTTAAGCTCTCTTTATAACACCAGTTGCTGAAGGCAGTCTTTGGAATCAATAAATTGCCGTTAATCCCACAACTACTGTATAACTCCAGCCATCTAATCCCATTCATTCTACTAGTTAAATGTGACCCATCTCTATTCCCTCATTGTCTTAGCCCTCATCATTTATCACTTGATCCCTGGGATTCCTCCTCATTGAGAGGTAGGTAAGATAGTGCATGAGACAGGGTCTGGAATAAAGGGAGACTGGGTTTGAATTATATACCTAGCTTTACCCTGTGATCTTTGTATTTCTCTAAGACCCAGTTCTTCAGCTCAAATGGAAAACAGGAACACGTACATCACAGAGTTGATGTAAGCATTTTAAGAGAAAATGCATGAAAAGTATTTAGTGCAGTGCCTGGCATATGGTAGGTATCAGTGAGTATTAGCTCCTGTTGCTATTAGGAATTGGTGTTCCTGTGTCTGCATTCAACAATAGCTGTGGGTAAGGTAGCCTAAGTATTTAATGTTAACATTCTCATGATAGGAACCTAAGCATAGTAATTCGTACATGCACAATATCATTGG
>JAQZBX010059609.1:0-17485 GCA_029593785.1 Cabassous unicinctus
GTAGAATTCCATGTCCATGTGTTTCACAGCTTTGTTTTTCTGCCAGGTTTTGGATTTGTTTTCTCAGTCCCTAAACTAGCCTGCCTCAGTATATATTCATTTCGTGCAATCTTTTCTGATTGTGCTCATTTAAATTGACCAAGGATTAGTGAAAGCACTCAAGGTTATCATCACTTTTATGGTTCTCTTTTAAATTGGCGTCTCTACTCAGATCTTCCAAAACTTCAATGAGGTATGCATTTTTCTTCACTCCCTAAGCTCATTCTCTGTTACCACTTGCTCTTCTTCCATTTGAGAATCCATTTGAGATCTGAGAAGCTCCATCATTATCTGAAGAGAATGCATCTTAGAGAAAGAGAGTAGAACTGAACTACTCTTCAGAATTCTTGTAGGGAATTCTCTTTTGTGCCCTCTCAATCAATTTCTTGTATTAGAGTGAGTGTCCCCCATTATAGGGCATTTTATATTACCAGGAACTTGATTTGTTATTTCCAATCAAATCAGTGTCCAGAACACTATTAAGGGATCATCTATATAGTTTGATAAAATATAGATTCCTAGAACCCATTGTCTCCCATCTTCTAATTCAATATGAAAAAGGAGGAGTTTGAGAATTTGCATCTCAACATGTTGACAGTGATGCTGAGGTTGAAATGGTTTGAGAACCATTACTGGATAAATGCTCAAGTCCTGGACTCCAGTCTATTCCTGTGTGGCATATGGATTTGAGGATTTTATTTTTCCCAGATTTTTCCCCAAGTTTGTCCATATATTTGTTGATAAAAATTCTCATGATTCCCTCAGCATTTTGGCAGTTTACCTTCTTTCCTCACTACACTTTTATGAGTCAACAAAGAGTCAGGGACTGTTCTAAACTTTAGATTTAGAGTATGCATGGTTCTGTAATACCCATTGTCTTTTTACATTCTGTGTTGTCACTTTTCTAACTTTTGCATAAGCTTTGCAGTAATGTGGGTTACAGTCACTTTTGGCTAATTTGCTTTACGGCTGAGAGAGATAAGCACTTAGATTTTGTTTTAAATGTATCTAATTAAAAAGTTATACATGTATATTTTTTCTTGTAGGGATATGGCCTTATTTTCATGAGACAGTAACTTTGAAATCTCATTAAGTCAACTTTAAACCAGAAACCAGTTTTGAGAACTTATGCTTTCTCAAATGTTATAATACTTCTATTGAAAGTGTATCAGTCTAATTAATCTGATTAATATCAAGGAATTGGCCTTGATATGGAAAATAGAAATTCAGGGGACTAGTATCTTTCTTTACTGGAGGTTACAGTTACTTTTTCTTCCCAAGGGTTGTCAGAGGTATAATTATGCCAGAGTTCCCAAAAAACAAATTACCAAGCATACTAAAAAAACACTGTACATTTCTTCATGTGGCTTAGAATAACTATCAACTTCCCAAGAAAGAAATCTCTGGTGCATGATCAGTGAAGTGAAATAATGTGTCCTGGTAATGGACTTTACTGAGTGTATCACATGAGATAAGTTATGTGAAGTAAGAGCAACCTCTTATATTTGTCTCAGATATGCATGTGTTTTTATCTTATTGAATTACCCTTTATTGATTTATTTAATTTTTAAGTCACCCTGGACAAAATTCTGAAGTGGCTAAGGATTAGTGATAGCACTAAAGTTTATCATCACTTTTATGTTTCTCTATATCCTGATTCATTCATTTATTGTTTACTAATTAAGCATGCATATATCATAAAACATATATGAGATGAGTAGATCTTTTAATGCAGCATGCCAATTTATGACAGGGCTTCATTTTATATGAAGATAGTTTGGAAACTATCTCCATTTTGTTTGCAAAATCATATAATAAAAATACTTTGACTCCCAGGAAGAGTTTCATAATGATAGACATGGGCAACCTCACCAAATAATGTACCAACAATCAAATTGGAATAACTTTGGACATAAATGTGAACTAAAAATTCATTTTAAAGAGATAAAATTTTAACATTTTTTTTCCATAAAAAGTTGTGGTATACAAATAAATTAGCAGTTGTCAATCATCTGAAATAAAAAGTTTTACTTTTATAAAATGAATTATTATTTTGTACTTACTTTCTTTTGAATTCTAAGTATTCTGTGGTAAATAGCAGATGTGTCATGTTGTTGTTTTTTAATAATAATTTTAAAACTATTTTTCAAAGGTACTTAGATTACATAAATGTTAAACAAAAAATATAGGGATTCCCATATGCCCTGCTCCCTACACCTCCCCCACCCTTCCACATAAACATCTTTCATTAGTGTGGCACATTCATTGTAATTGATAAACACATCCTGCAGCTTTGCCATTAAGCATGGACCATAGTTCACACCACAGTCTACACTCTCTCCCACACAGTTCTGCATGTTATGTGATGATATAAAATGGCCTATATCTGTCACTGCAACATCACTCAGGATGATTCCCAAGTCCCAAGCCCCTATATTACAACTGTTTTTCCCTCTCCCTGACCATAGAACCTGGGTTTCTCCAGAGCCTCAGGATCCCCACTATTTTGGGTAGTACATGCTTTGGCAGTCTATGAGATCCTGCTGAGATGTGCATAAGTGTTACCTCTGGGATGAACTCCTGACTCACTTTGAAGTCTCTTAGCCATATAAATTCATTTGTCTTTACCTTTTCCCCCTTTTATTTGAAGCCTTTTTCCAGTTGCATTGCTAGTTGATGCTTCCTAGCAATCCCTTGGTTCCAGGGAGGCTCATCCCTGGGAGTCATGTTCCATGCTGGGGGGAAGGTAATGCATTCATATGCTGAGTTTGGCTTACAGAGAGGCCACATTTGAACAATAAGGAAGCTGTCAGGAAGCAAACCTTAGGCACCCAATAACTATAGGCTAAGTTTCAATTTCAAGAGCAAAGGCTAATAAGTGCAGATGTCAATACTAAAGGCCTATCAGTGGATCATCCTCCTTCACCAGTCACTGCCCCTGCAATTGAGGGACTGTTGCTGCTCCCTTAGAGAATGTGGCAGAGCTCTCCAGGATGGGAATTCAGTATTCTTTTGGTTACTGTAGGTCTCCACACACTGTGACAATGCTCTGTGAACATTTGAACAGTTTTATATAACTTATATTTAAGCTCACGTGAACTTCCACCCATATATCCCCCATAACTGACACTCCACAACAACGATCCTCCCTCTGCTCCAGTTGTAACCCTTCTGTGATCCAAAGTCTCTTCAAAGATGAAGTCATGACAATAGCCAAATACAATTAATAGTAAAATGAAACAATAATGATAAGTTTAAATATAAGAAATAAAATACATGAAAATTTAAAAAAACTAAAAATAAACTGAAAGATTGGGATATTAAAAAATAATGAAAAATATTTAAAAAATTTTTTTTGACATTTTGCCTTTCATAACTACAATATCTGGTGTCTGGTCTGTACCGTGGCACCTTCAACCACTCATTCCCCAGTGTGTCACTATTTTCCATTTTGCTTTAAAAGATGTTTTAGGTCACAGCAAAGTCACACACAAAGTACAGGGGTCTCTTTTATACCCAAAATCCTTCTCAGGAAATCCTTTTCTCCCCCTCATATTAATACATTTTTATATGTGGATGGTACCTTTGTTATATCTGATATACAAATAGTGAAACATAGTTACTAAACATGGTCAATGGTTTACATTATGGTTTACATTTAGACAAAACAATTTTGTAAATTTTGATGATATTTACCATGTCCTGTGTCCATCATTGTAAGATCATGTAAAACACTTCTACTGCCCACTAAATACCCTCTGTTGGATATATTCTATTCCTTCCTTCCCCTTCATTCAGGGCCCTTGGAAACCCCCTGGCTTCACTCTTTGGATGACAAAATTCATAGTTACATGAAACAACACTGAGGTTTTGACACACTGGTTTGTTCTCCCCTATTAGGAACTGCCCATGCTCTTGAGAGACTCCTGCCTGTCTATTTGCAAATACATCAGTCCTCCAGAGAAAGAGACTTTAACACTTCCTGCTCATTATGTGGGTCCCCACCCACTGATACAACACATTATGAAAGAATGATCACTCACACACTCCCTAGAAGCCTGCTCCAGGTGCACCTTGTCCCGAATGTCCACTCCCATCCAACTCCCCAAATGAGTAACCCTTCCTTGTCATCCATAATGGCATTCCTAACTTTGTACTTTGAACCACATACCCACAAATTCTCAGTGTTCACCTGGTCCCTCTCCCAACACTCCCCCCGGTTCCATGGACCTTCCAACCCACTCTTCCAAATTTACCCACATGTCAAACCTGCACCACCCAACTCAATAATATCACTACCCTCCTGCCATATCCCTTCAATATGCAACTACACACTTTCACCTTACCATAGATTATGTCTGTGTGGGTGTTGGCTCACAAACTTCTTCTCTCTTTCTCTCCTTTTTAAGCCTACCTTCCAGACAATAGCTCTCTGAGTCTGCTCAATTGTTTAATTAATATCAGTAAGGTCATATACTGTTCATCCTTCAATGCCTGGCTTGCTTCACTCAACATAAAGTCCTTAAAGTTCATCCATGTTATCCTGCGTGTTAGCACTGTATTCCTTCTTACAGCTGAGCAATATTCCATTGTATTTATGTACCACATATTGTTTATCCATTCATCTGTTAATGGGCACCTGGGTTGATTCCAACTTTTGGCAATAGTAAATAATGCTGTTATGAGCATTGGGGTGCACATATATGTTCAGGACTTTGTTTACAATTCTTCTGGGTATATACCCAGCAGTGGAATAGCTGTATCATACGGAAGTTCTATAGTTAGTTTTTTGTGGAACTGCCAAACTGTCCTCCACAATGGCTGGACCAATCTCCATTCCCACCAGCAGTGGATGAGGGTTCACATTCCTCCAAATCCGCTCCAACACTTATAGTCCAATGTATTTTTTAGTAGCCAACATTCTAATGGGTTTAAGATGGTATCTCACGGTGGTTTTGATTTGCATTTCCCTAATAGCTAGTGATGTTGAGCATCTTTTCTTGTGCTTTATAGCCATTTGTATTTCTTCCTAGGAGAAGTGTCTTTTCAGGTCGCATGCCTATTTTTTAAATGGGTTGCTTGTCTTTTTATCTTCGAGGTGCAGTATTTCATTATATATGCAGTATATTAGGCTTCTCTAAGATATATGGTTATCAAATATTTTCTCCCATTGAGTATGTTGCCTTTCTACTTTCTTGATGAAGAACTTTGAGGTACAAACATTTTTAATTTTGAGGAGATCCCCTTTATCCATTTTTTTCCATCTCTGCTCATGCTTTGGGTGTGAAGTTCATGAAAACATTTCCTATTACTAGGTCATGTAGATGCATCCCTACATTATCTTTCAAAGTTTTTATGGTCTTGGTTCTTGTATTTATATATTTGACCCATCTTGAGTTGATTTTTGTATAAGGTGTGAGATGGTATTTCTCTCTCTTTTGGATATGGGTATTCAGTTCTCCAAGCACCATTTGTTGAAGAGGCCATTCTCTCCCAGTTAAGTGGGTTTGGTGGCCTTGTTGAATATCAATCACTGTATATATAAGGATCTATATCAGAACTCTTAATTAAGTTCCATTTATTGGTATGTCTATCCTTGTGCCAATACCATGCAGTTTTGAACACTGTAGCTTTATAGTATGTTTTAAAGACAGGTAGTGTGATACCTCCAATTTCATTTTTCTTTTTCAATCTGTCTTGGGTATTTAGGGCCTCTTAACTTTCCAAATAATGTTTTTAGTTAATATTTCCAATTCATTAAAAATGCTCTGTTGATTTTTATTGGGATTGCATTAAATCCATAGATTAGTTTGGTTAGGATACAAATCTTAATATACATGATCTTCTTATTCATGAGCAAGGTATATTCTTCCATTTATTTAAGTCTTCTTTGATTTCCTTTAACAGTATTGTGTAGTTTTCTATATATAAATTCCTTACATGTTTAGTTAAATTTACTCCTAGGTATTTGATTCTTTTAGTTACTATTGTAAATAGTAATTTTTTCTTGACTTCCTCCTCAGATTGCTCATTATTGGTGTGCAGAAATACTACTGGTTTTTGAGAATTGATCTTAGAGCCTATGACCTTACTAAACTCATTTATAAGTTCTAGAAGCTTTGTTGTAGATTTCTCATTGCTTTCTGTGTATAGTTTGCAAATAGTGAAATTTTTACTCCTTCCTTTGCAATTTGTATGCCTTTTATATCTTTTTCCTGCCTAAATGATTGAGCAAGTACTTCTAATACAATGTTAAATAGGAGCAGTGATAGTGGGCATCCTTGTCTTGTTCCCAATCTTAAAGGGAAAGCTTTTAGGAGTTCACCATTGTATTTGATATTAGCTGTGGGTCTTTCATATAAACCCTTTTTCATGTTCAGAAAGTTTCCTTCTATTCCTATTTTTACAGTGTTTTTATTAGGAAAAGGTGCTGTGTATTGTTGAATGCTTTTTCTGCATCTATAGAGATGATCATGTGGTTTTTTTCTTTCAGTCTGTTTATGTGGTCTATTATATTGATTATTTTTCTTATGTTGAAACATCCTTGCAGGCCAGGATGAAAACCACTTTGTCATGTTGTATAATTCATTTGAAATGTTGTTGAATGTGAATAGCAAGTATTTTATTGAGGATTTTAGCATCTAAGATCCTTACAGAGATTGGTCTGTAATATTCTTTTCTTTTGGCATCTTTCTTTGGCTTTGGTATTAGGGTAATGTTGACATCATAGAATGAGTTATGCAATGTTCCTTCTACTCTCATTTTTTGAAAGAGCTGAAGCAGGATTGGTGTTAGTTCTTTCCAGAAAGTTTGGTAGAATTCACCTGTGAATCCATTGGGTCCTGGGCTCTTCTTAGTTGGGAAGTTTTTGATGACTGAGTCTACCTCTTTGTTTATAATTGGACTGTTGAGTTCATCAATTTCTTCTTTTGTCAATGTAGGCTGCATGTGAGTTTCTAGGAATTTGTTCATTTCCACTAAATTATCATTCTTGTTAGCATAAAATTTTTCAAAGAATCCTCTTATGATACTCTTTATTTCTGTGGTGTCAGTGGTAATATCCCCTTCCTCATTTCTTATTTTGTGTATATGCATCTACTTTCTTTTATCTTTGATAGTCTGGCTAAAGGTTTGTCAGTTTCATTGATTTTCTCGAAAAGACAGCTTTTGTTTTTGTTTATTTTTTCTAGTACTTTCTCATTTTCTATTTCATTTAGTTCTGCTCTAATTCTTGTTAATTTCTTCTTTCTACTTCCTTTGGGGTTAGTTTGTTGTTGTTTCTCCAGTTCTTCCAGGTGTGAAGTTAAGTCTTCAATTTTAGCTGTTTCTTCTTTTTTGATAGATGCATTTATGGCTTAGAATTTCCCTCTCAGCGCAGCTCTTGCTGCATATAATAGGTTTTGATATGTTGTGTTTTCATTTTCATTCATCTCAAGGAAGTTACAGATTTCTTTTGAGATTTCCAGCTTGACCAACTGTTTGTCTAAGAGTGGGTTGTTTAACTTTCATATCTTTGTGCCTAATCTGGTTTTCTGGCCCTTACATATTTCCAATTAAATTCCTCATGGTCAGAGAAATTACTTTGTATAATCTCAAACTTTCTGAATTCATTGAGATTATTTCTGTGGCCTAGAACGTGGTCTATCTTGGAGTATGATCCCTGTACACTCAACAAAAATGTATATTCCGCTGTATTTGGGTGTAGTGGTCTGTATTAGTATCTATAAGGTATTGATTATGTAATGTATCTATTAAGTATAGTTCCTCTACTGTATTAACCAAAGTCTTTGTTCCATTACTGATTCTTTGTTGAGATGCTCTATCTAATTGTGATAATGGTGTACTGAAGTGCCCCACTATAATTGTAGTGGCATCTATTTCTCCACTTCACTTTCAGCCTTCTTGAATTCCTGGGTCTAAGGTAGGCTTTTTAGGACAACATATAGAAGGGTCATATTTCCTAATGCATTCTGCTAATCTGTGTCTCTTGACTGGTGAGTTTAATCCATTAACATTCAATGTTATTACTCTCAAGGAATTACATTAGCCATATTTTCTTTGGGTTTATATATGTCATAATTTGCTTTTATTTCTCTTTTAGTCATTTTAGTTTTTCTTACACTCTCCTACAACTCTTCTCTCTCCTGTTTTTTCCTTTCAAGCTGCAGAAATCCCTTCAGTATTTCCTGAATGGCAGATTTCTGATTAGAATACTCTCTTAATTTTTGTTTTTTCTGAGAATATTTTACCCTCCCTCATTTTTGAAAGCCAGCTTTGCTGGATAGAAAATTCTTTGCTGGAAGTTTTTCTTTCCCTTTTATTACCTTAGTTATTTAATACCACTGCCTTCTTGCCTCCAAGGTTTCAGATGAGAAATCAGCACTTAATCTTATTAAGCTTCCCTTGTATGTGATGGTTCTCTTTTCTATTGTTTTCAATATTTTTTCTTTGTCTTGAGCATTGGACAGTTTGCTGCGTATATGTCTTGGAGTAGACATGTTGGGATTTATAGTGTTTGGGTTGCACTGTGCTTCCTGGACTTGTACGTCCATCTCCCTCAATAGGGTTGGGAAGTTTTCTGTCATTATTTCCTCCAACACTCCTTCTGTCCCCTTTCCCTTCTCTTCTCCTTCTGGGATGCCTATAATGTGTACCTTTCTGCATTTTGGCTTGTCATTCAAATCCCTAAGTCCCAGCTCGATTTTTTCTATCTTTTTATCTATCTGTTCTACTATCAGTTTGATTTCAGATGTACAGTCTTCCACAAAACTAATTCTTTCCTACACCTCTTCAAATTTACTGTTATGTGCTTTCAGTGTGTTTTTGATTTCTTGGATTGTGCCATTCATCACCATCATGTCTGTTATCTTTTCATGTACGTTTACAATTTCTTCAGTATGTTTTCGCCGTGTCTTCTTAATAGCCTTAATCTCTTCTTTCACTTCATTAAGTTGGTCAATGATATTTGTTTGGACAGCTTTCTTGAGTTGTTCAATGTTCTGCACCTCTTCCTGGTTTTAAGTTTGTTCATTGGACTGGGCCAGGTCTTCCTGTATCTTAGTATGGTTTGTCATTCTTTATTGCCCTCTGGTTATCTTTTTATCTTGATGGGTTTACTCAGTTGATTATCTTCTCTCTTTACTCTAGGGTTTTATTTAATTGCTCTTTTTATGTGTGTGTCAAGTTTTCTCTTCTGACACTTTGTTCTTATTCTATTTCATTGCTGTTGTCTAAGTCCCCTCAAAGAAAAAAAATTAGGGTCAGAGAAAGTGAAAAAGGTAAGAAAAGTAAAAGAATAATAGTAATAATGATAGTAATTTTTAGGAGAGGAACCATTTATGTCCTTGGAAAATGAATATTTAACTCATGTAAGCAGTGTAGAACTATAAAAATAAAAAAGTGGGGTTCTAACAATGAAATGGGGAACCAAATAGTGAAAAATATATAGAGTAAATTAAAAGGCCAGTATGATGAGAAGAGAGGGAAAGAGAAAAGAAAAGACAAAAAGAAAAAAAAGTTAATAAAAGAAAGAAAACAGGATAGATGAGGTAGAAATAAATACCAGAGAAACTGGGGACTAAAGAAAGAGGCATGGAATGTATGAACAGCAACAGATAGCAGAAGATAAAATGATGGGGGTAGGGAAAAGATAGCCTTGGTATACAAAATCAGCATACACTTAAAAGGGGAAATTGATGAAGAGGAAACACAGTAACCAGTATCAAGCCAGCAGCACCTTGAAATATTTATCTCATTGTTCAGCTTCCTCCAGTTCAATGCCCTGAGGCCTCCTACTCTGTGGGTTCCCAAAACATCTTACTCACTTGGGCAGGATCCTGCCCCTGCTCAGCTGGTTTTTGTGAGGGAGATCTGCCTATGTTTCTTTGAAAGAAAAAAAAAATTAGGACTATATAAAAGGAAAGAGATAGGAAGACAAAAATAATACCAGTAATGGTAATAGAAAAAGGTGGGGGAGCAAATGTACAAGACCTAGGAAACTGAAAAATTAATGCAAGTAACAAGCACAGAAGAATAAGATTAGGAAAGTAGAATAGAAACAATGAAACAAGAATCAGAATAGATAAAGAAATATAAAGAATGAATTAAAATGCTGCATTGGTGAGAGAGGGGAAAAGTAAACAAAGAAGAGAGAAAGAAAAAAGTAAAAAAGAGAAAGTATACACAGAAAAAGAGAGAAAGGGAGAAATACAAACAAGAAAATTTGGAGACCAAATAAAAGAGGTGAAATGAAAGAACAATGGAAAACAAAAGATATAAAGATGAAGGAGTTAAAAGAAATATTGTAGGTAGAATAGATCAATAACCAAAATAATATAAGAAAAAAAGAGAAATATAACAAGCAGAGAAAGAAAGGGAGTAGATAGAGAACAAGCAAGAAACAAGACAGCAGCAACTCATTTTTTTAAAAAAAGACGGAAAGAATAAAAATAAAGATGGAAAAACAGCCTTCTTTCTTAGACTCCTAAAGATTTTCTCAAACTACTGGTTTTCCTCAATCACTCACCCTGAAACCTGCTCTCCACTGGTTTTGAACTGGGTTTTAGTGAGTAAAGTAAGGGAAATAAAAGAAAATGAACCATTTTTTTTTTTAAATAAGAGATCTAAGAAAATCTAATAGAAAGAAAATGTCTATATGTTCCCTGTCATAAAATTTCAAGTGGATGCCTGCTAACCTGGTAGATCTTTCCTTAAGAAATAGCAAGTAATCAATCCAGGGACCTCATATATGTTAGGCAGGAATTCTTTCACTGAGCTCTTCTGTATCCTTAGGTTAATTATCCTTTCCAAAGGCTATCTGGCCCTTTTCCCTCGGGCAGGTTAGATCCACTGCAGTCAGCTGGAGTGGAGCTGATCGCCACCTGTCTCTGCCTCCTCACTGATGTAATTCCTCTCTCTACCTAGGTGGCTGGTCATGACCAATAGCCTGAGATGAACCCCCTCCCCTCTCTCTGTAGTGTCAGGGACCCTTCTGATATTCAAGGGGGGCCCAGCTGGCTAAACTCACTGCAAAAAAGTCACTCTCCACTCTCCCAGAACTCTTTTTCTTGCAGAGAACTTGCCATCACACTCACATTTGAAGCAAGGGGCCAGGGTCTCCAGCTAGTCTGTTCACCCAGAGGGCCAGGTATATGTGGCCCTTCCAGCCACTGAGGTAAGTATCTAACTGAGATACAATTTGCCAGGAGTTTTACCCTAACTTAATATCTCAGGGGTCAGGAAAGGGAGCCCTTCCTAGCAGTCCAGAAGTTTAATAACTCACACTTACTTGTTTTGGCTTCTTCATGTCTCTGACCCTCACTTTTCTGGGAGTTTGTAAGCAGTGTCCTAGTTTGCTGTGCCCCAAAGCAGGTCCCCATGGCAGCCTCAGGCTTTTTCTTTGTTTATTTTATTTTTTACTTTATTTTGTACATTTAATAATTGAAAATATAAACAGTTAAATACTAAAAAGTAAACACAGATGAATAAATACATTTCTCAATTAAATGTACTGGATACATATAAAAAACTTTTGAATCTAACAATATGTTACACAATATATTTGGTTCATAGTAACGCATTCATACAGTATTTGTCCTTTAGTGAGAGCTAAAATTTATATGTCTGACCCATCAGCCATATTCCCACAATCCCCTTGTCATGTTGTTTTAATTGAAGAATGACCTAGAAATGTCAAGTGCTTTCACAAATGAATATTGATTTGAGTTAAAAATCTTGGATGGAAATGCAAATCTCTAACAACAAATACATGATTGCACTTCTTTTTTATTCAACTTCAAGATACTTTTATTGTTTATGTTGACTTATTGATTATATATAAGGAAATAATTTATGTAAATATATATTTTTTACTAGATATGTAAAGAGAGCTATTTATTTCAAGATACCTATATAGTCTATCTATCAGCATAAAAACTACAATTTTAAAAGACAATTACAAAAGGAAATACAAATATTAGGAGTATACCCATGGTATATAATATGAAATCTGTTTCAGATTTCCCATGTTTCAGAGAATTAGCACTGGGGAGAAACTAAACAATTGATACCCACATGAGGGAGACAGAGATTACTCTCTTTTAGTCTTGAAAAAAATGGCCAATGTTCTGCATGGCCTCTTGTAAGAGGTGAAGGATAATTTTAAGGTAATAAAGTTGCTAAATTTAGACATTGACTTCCTGTAAATGAGATGTGTTAATATGTGATGAGGTAAAATATAGGGAATTCAAAAACTGTGTACAGTAGAAGCTAGTGATGATAGTAGATAAGAGAAGAAAACAAAGATGTTCAACATACATTCCATGATTCCTACCTGAGAGAAAATATTATTTTCTATCAATAAACTTAAACGGTGCTTACAGGCCCCTCACACATCCACTGCTCTACTCTGCTCAAAATCTTAATAAACAGCAAAGCATAGTACTGAAGGGGAAAGAATCATATCAAAGCAAAAGAATAGGTAGATCAGACACATATATGTATATTTAAGATAACTTAATTCCTTGAAAAAGGAATAAAATAAATAAATAATAAAGGCAATGCTCAATATGGACAAAAACTATGGTAAGGTGGAAGGGGTGGTTTGCAGTGGATAAGAGCAATGTTATTTCAGGTATGTGAGTTAGGTCAATCATGCTGGAATGTGAGGATGAGAGGGCGGGGGGGGTTGGGTTGGACTACTCATGGAAATAGGGGGAGGGCTGGAGGAAGGAACAGGTGAACTCTGGGGATTTTGTAAGTCTGTGGTAGAAACTACATTTGCGTGAATGTTCTTTTGGCAAATGTGGAAGTGTAGGATCACTAGTGGAGTGTATTGGCAGTGGAAGGATATGTGGGATAGGGCATAATGGGGCAAGCTTCTATAAAATGTGAAAATGTTCACCTTGTCATAGCATATTCTCTCAGCTGGGGAGACCCAGATAATAAACAAGAAAATATTAAACTCCCATCTTGGGGAGACCTGTTATATTCTTGGTTAGAGGGGCAGGAAATTTTGAAAACATAAGCAACACCTAATAAAAGAAAACAGACCAATGTGTCATGTCCTCAATATTATTGCATGTAACTATGAAGCTTATTACTAAAAAAGTGAAACTTATTGGTTGCCATAAGTTCCAAGGGGAGGGAGAGAGAAGATGGAACATAGGGCCTTTTTGGGACATTGGAATTGTTCTGCATGATCTTGCAATGGCTGATACAGACCATTATAAATTTTGTCAAAACCTCTAAATTATACAGTACAAAATGTAATCCACAATGTAAACTATTGCCATGGTTAGTAGCACAGCTTCAATATTTGTTCATCAATTTTAACAAATGTACCATACTCCTGTTAGATGTTATTAATGGGGGAAAATGTGAGAATGGAGGGGGTGGGGATGGGGTAATGCCCTGTATTTTCTATGTCACTTTTCTGTAATCTAAAGCCCCTTTGAAAATATGAAAAAAAATAAAACACTGAGGGAACATACAGAAGAAATTGTCCACTGTACATAAAAGATAACATATCTTACTGTGATGAATGGCACAATGAATTTTTTATTTATTTTATTTTCTATTTTTTGTATTTTATTTGTTTTTATTATTATTTTATTTTTAATTATTTTTCTTCATTTTTTGGCTATGTTTTTGGGGGAGGTTTTGAATTGCAGAAGGGTTGCAGCTGTCGCAGGGGAGAATCACTGGTGTGGGCTGTTGGTGATTGGGGATGTGTGGGAGCAGTGTACCTAGGGCATGCCTTTATGGAATGTGAATATTTTTAAGTGCTCATGGGTGTTGTCTCAGTGGGTGGAGACCCACACAATAACCAAAATCACATTAAATGCCCATCCTGGGAAGTCCTGCTACACTCTCTAATAGAACAACAAGAATCCATAGGGTACATGGGCAGTGCCTAGTGATGGGAGACAGACCAATACTCCAGGCCCTAGACATTGATGGTTGTGCTTATGAACTTTGATCCTGTGAAATTGAAACTTAGCCTAGTTTTATATGTTTGCTAAGAATTACCTCCTGAAAGCCTCCTTGTTGCTCAAATGTGGCTTCTTTCTAAGTCAAAATCAGCATATAGATTCAATACCTTCCCTCTGGTGTGGGACATGACTCCAGAGGATAGGCCTCCCTGGCAACATGGAATTATTACCAAGCACCAACTAGCAATATATTTGGAAAAAGACCTTGGCCAAATAGGGGAAATATTAAATAGATATGAGTTATTACAGCTAAGAGAATTCAAAGTGAGTTGGGAGTTCATTCCAGAGGTTACACTTATGAACATCTCATGATGATCTCAGTGATTGCCACAATAAACAGTGCCTCAAGCAGAGGTGCTTCCAAGGGCTCTAGAGACATTTAGACACTATAAGCAGGGCAGACATCCCCAGGAATTTGGCACCGTGTCAGTAGGCCTTACCTTGGAATATATATTTCCCAATGTAACAGAATTAGAGTCATTTATAATATCCCTACACATGGCTCTTCTGCCCCTTTTATATGAACCTATAATTAACACCATACTCATTAAATATATGCACCAGAAACTTAAATCTTTGGTCTCTTCATATGCCAGTTGAGCCCTGAATCTCAGCAGAGTTGCAACACATGCTCTCTAGTTCATCAAAGTTGCCCAGGACAACTGCAAGGATGATGATGGAAAAGGTCCATCCCCCCAAAACAGAGAGTGTCTATAACTGCAAGTAAGACAGCTCCATCCAACAGCTCCCTGAAATCTAAGCCCCCTCTCAATCAGAAAAGAGTAGGCATCATCACCCCAAAATGCTCAATATTGAGGACTGAACAAATATATGTGGGGAATGCAACTTTAGGCTAATGTAGGCTTATTATTACTCTAGTAATGGAGGAACTTGTATCATTGATATAAAGGCAGGGGTTACCAGAGTTTCTGAGGGGAGAGAGAGGGAAGAATAACTGAAACATGGGATATTTTTGGGGCATTGGAATTCTTCTCAATGACATTGCAATGGCAGATTCAGGTCATTATACATTTTGAAAACCTATGAAAAAGTGCAGTGCAAAGGGTAACTATAATGTAAACTATTGACCATTGGCAGTAGCAATGCTTCAATATGTGTTCATCAATTGTAACAAATGTATCACACTAATGAATGATATTGCTATAGGGAAAAAGTGTGGGAGGGGGTAGGGCAGGATATATTGGAATTTTCCTATATTTTTGATGTATCATTTATGTCACCTAAAGCTTCTTAAAAATTAAAAGTAAAAAAAAATTGAAAAAGCCATGCTTATAATATTTTTGTTTATGTAATATCAAATTCATAACATATATAAATATTATCATTCCAGGTTTGGTGGAGAAAATATACTTGGGAATAAAATGTGTTTACGATTTCACAATGTCCAGATATTTAACCTTGAATTATTCTAATAATTAATTTTTGAATTTAATAAATTATGACAGTCATGATTTAGGCCCCAGTTGGACAAAAACCAAAGTAGTTCTACAAATACGTTAGGTACATAAGCTTGATTCATATTAAATATGGATATCATGTTTTTTTGCTTTTATCTTTGCTCTAAAATAAAGATCATTCTTTTATTTTATTTAAACCAAAGGATCAGTGAAGTTTGAAATATAATTATTTTCTGTTGTTCTAACTACTGGACTTCTCTGCATGGTATCTACCACATTTTATTTATTATGTCTAATTAACAAATAAAAAAATGTATTCTAATTCCAAACTCAATAAATGTTTCTATTTTAGAAATATCTTTATTTATACTCCCCTCAGTAATGAATGAGCCAACTCAGTTTTCCAATGATTACCATTCCAATATTTACAAATTTTTTCTCATTTTTATCTGAGTTTCCTTGTTTCAGATTCCTGGTGAATTAGTGATTTTGTACTCATAATTCACAGCCATATGGGGATTAATTTATGAATCTTCTAAAATATTTAGTTTTCCTTTCTACATTGTGTGTCTGACTATATCCCTTTAATTTATAAATGTATTATTAATCTATATTAGTTAGGAAAAATGAAAGGGAATAATCTCCTATCATTTCATTCTTCTGTTAACTTCTTATGTGTAACTCCCTGGGAAAATAACTTTTATTTTAATACCAAAAAGTGATTTTACTTTTATCTTGTGGTTTTAGAGGTTATGGAAGTAGTTCTTACCATGCCAAAATTTCGAAGTTCCCTCTTTATTCCACTAGCTCCTTGTTGTTGTTTTTTGTTTGTTTGTTTGTTTTTCATATTTTTGCTTTTAACCTATTGACAGTCCAGTACTTTATAGGAGGAAAGAAAAGAAACAGGTGATTTATTTATCTGGGATCCAGTTTTTATGCCATTTTCTACCAAAACAATCTACTTCTATTTTAATCTATGCAAACCTTTTATCAAGGAATCAAGTTATCCTTAGTATATGCTTGTTTCTGAGAACCTCTTCTGTTGTCAACCAATCCATACATGGTATTGTCTAGAACTTACTAACTTCTGTTTTGGGCCCTTACATAATAGGGTAAAGGGAAAGAAAACTGAAGTGAAGTGATATGGAAGATTTTACATGACTACCCATTTGTAATTGGCACATGTGACCTTAGGATGTGAGCCAAAGAATATCTGAAAGCCCATTTTCTATTTACAGTTTGTTCAGAAACCAAGATATTTGCAATATTATATTACATAATTTTAACAGCAGTTGAGTTATATTACACATT
This sequence comes from Cabassous unicinctus, assembly GCA_029593785.1. Classification (NCBI taxonomy): domain Eukaryota; kingdom Metazoa; phylum Chordata; class Mammalia; order Cingulata; family Chlamyphoridae; genus Cabassous; species Cabassous unicinctus. The sequence continues at coordinate 16,760 of JAQZBX010059609.1, forward strand.
CCATGAAATTCATTGATATGAAATTAAATATTTAAGGTTTAAATTGTTTTCACAGATTTGAGTAAACATAATCAATTTTGAAATATTGTAAATGCCCCTCCAAGGAAACCCATTATTCCTTAGGAATCACTATTTCTTTCCAATGCCTGCCTCCACCCCCTTTTTGGCATCCACTAATCTCCTTTCTGGATCTATAGTTCTATATATGTCTATGCTTCTGACAGTACCACATGCCTGATAGTTTAGCTTTTCATTAAAATTTTATAGGAGACATGTGCATCGTTCACATTATTTTCCGTATTATATGTCCGTTGAATTTGCATATGAACTTTAGGATCAGTTTATCAACTCCTGCAAAAAAGCCCATCTGGATTTTCATAGCAATTGCTTTGTATCTGAATACCAATTTGGGTAGTACTGATATTCTTACAATGTTTGACCTCTAATCCATAACCTTGGTATGTGCTTTCATTACATACCAATAAGTAGATCTTTCGTTTATTTTAACAAAGTTTTGTAGTTTGAGAAAAAAAAAATCTTATTCTCAATTTGTAAATTTATAACCAAGTATTTTATTAATTTTATTGTCATAAATGGAATATAATTTCTGGAATTTTCAATGCTAGTATAGAGAAATGACATTGATTTTTTTACATTAATCTTGTACCTTGTATCATGCTGAATCCTTGTTTTATTTTATTAGTTTTTAAATTAGATTCATTATGA